>CAJHZI010000469.1:2247500-2527500 GCA_905160935.1 Enchytraeus crypticus | reverse complement strand
AATTTAGACTTACCTAAAATTGTGACTTCACGTTTTCTTCAATGTCTCATTGAAGTGTCTCACTAGTGCAGAGGTTAGAGTCGTCAGGTAACGTCATGAAGTTTTAGATGACAGCTCCTGATGTGAATTGAACTCTCATGGGTTCGAATATCAGCCGCGCTGATCTGAGAGTATATTGAGCCGTCGGATATTGTCCTTACATCTCTAGGCTTTCCACCATTTCTTGATCAATTTTGTAACTCTATCAGCTACTATATCTCTGATAGAGTTGATTACTATGTTGCTCAACTTCTGTAATTCTGTTAGATTTGGAAATCATTTGATTACTATGTTAAGTAATTAATTAGTAAATTGATTAATTAAGTTAATTGAGTTTTTATTTTCAGTGGCTACTATACCGATAGGCAGACCGTGCGGTTCAGATGATGTTTGTTCTGATCAGAACGCTGTCTGCACTGAGAACGTCTGTACCTGCGTTCCGCCGTACTATGCCAAGAACTCGGCTTGCTGTAAGTACTGACAGTTTGATAAACGTCAAACTTGTATGCGTCATTTGAGCAGTATAGAGGACTTCGATTATATAACCTCTTCTATCATCATCTTCCTTTTAGTCCCAGTTTAACTAGGGTCGGGATACGAATAGACATTCTACGCTCCTCTCTGTCCCATACCATAGCATCAGAATATATATATATATATATATATATATATATATATATATATATATATATATATATATATGCTTATGTGCTTTAATCTTCTTCTTCTCTCTTCTTCTTCTTTTATGCTTTTCTCTTCTATTCTTTAATCCTCTTCGTTTTAAGTTTTCGTTCCTATTTAGAATTTCGATGCTTAATGTCTTAATGTTCCCGTTTTGAGTGCAGGTTGCTGAAGAATAGATTAACCGTGGACCGCACGTCTACGGCGGCGACGATGATGATGTTGTTTCGATGATGATAATAATAATAAAAATAATAATACTAATAAAGGCTTAACGTCCGTTGCCTCATCCAGGGATGATGTCAGGGACTTTCCCAACGATGATGATGTTTGGATGAATATAGAATAAACTCTCGAATAACTAAAGATTCTTAGATTTTATCTGTTTGCCAGAATGTGTAAATCAGTCTCTTTAGGGAATGAAATTTTTTTGAAGTACTGAGTGGCTTTGTTGTTTTTAATTTTAAATGTGTACAATTTCATAAGTCAGAAATAGTTCAGCAGGTGGCCCCAAGATCCTTGAAGATACTTTAAAACATTCCTTCAAAGTTCCTGAGTTGAATGGTACTCTCGTGGGTTCAATTCACGGCCGCGCTTATCTGAGAATAAAATCTCTGACATTCACAGGACTGATTACATAGAAAATGGAATTACCTCACTGCTTAAAATGTGAAGTGAGAGATATCAACATGGTTGATCTTTGGACTATAGTGCGTGTAGTTTATTTTTATTATTATATTCAATATGATTTCAGTAAGCATTTTGTATAGTCATACCGTAAAACGGGTTTCATAGGCTTCTCCACTGGATATTGAAACATATGTGCTATCGTATCGAATTCATGTCCAAGCTTTGTATGTGTATATAGTGCTTTTTTATAGCATAACTAAATAACTAGCTAACTAATTAACTAACTAATTAACTAACTAATTAACTAACTAATTAACTAACTAATTAACTAACTAATTAACTAACTAATTAACTAACTAATAACTAACTTAACTAACTAAATAACTAACTATAACTAACTAACTAACTAATAACTAACTAATTAACTAACTAATTAACTAACTAATTAACTAACTAATTAACTAACTAATTAACTAACTAATTAACTAACTAATTAACTAACTAATTAACTAACTAATTAACTAACTAATTAACTAACTAATTAACTAACTAATTAACTAACTAATTAATTTACTGAGTACTTTTGTGTATCACTTACAGATGCGCCTGTTCCATTGAATGAAGTGTGTACTTCACAAGACATATGCAATGATACAAATGCAGACTGCAGGCTCGGTCTTTGTCTCTGTTTGGCTTCCTATTATGAACTGGACAATATATGTGGTAACTTTTCCACTTATCTTCAGGAAGTTAATTATTGGTGTCAACGACAAAGCGAGCAATAAAGATATAATTTTAGGACTTCAACAGCATAGATCAAATTCTTAGCATATTATTCGCATATAATTTGAATATTAATAGCATATCATTGGCTTACTACTAACGTACCGCTTCATTCTAAGCTCTACTATGATCTACCTAACCCCTTCATTCTAAGCTCTACTATGATCTACCTAACCCCTTCATTCTAAGCTCTACTATGATCTACCTAACCCCTTCATTCTAAGCTCTACTATGATATATCAAACCGATTCATTCTAAGCTCTACTATGGCATACCTTACCGCTTCATTCTAAGCTCTACTATGATATACCACACCATTTCATTCTAGGCTCTTCTATTATATACCGTACCGCTTCATTCTAAGCTCTACTATGATATGCCAAACCGCTTCATTCTTTGCTCTACTATGAGAAAACGTACCGCTTCATTCTAAGCTCTACTATAAGAGATGTTAGAGATACCCTATTTAACCCTTCCTTGGACTGATTACCCGGATTATGGCTCGTACCGTTTATTGACCACCCACATGCTGTTCATCGGTTTTGATTTGTTTCCATATTGCTCGATGTTGACATAGACAACAGTATCACTCTGATCGTATTATTGTTGTTGTTATTACATTTATATATACATGTATATATATATATATATATATATATATATATATATATATATATATATATATATATATATATATATATATATATATATATATATAGTAAACCTGTGATATATTACAGTATAATGATATGATATATATTCTGCAGTGCCTAAGGGCTATTTATCAACCCCATGTCTTCCTAACGGAACCTGTATTCAGTCAAACACAGCCTGCGACATCAGCAGCTACCAGTGCATCTGTAACTCTAAGTCCTTTCAACAACAGATGCTCTGTGGTTTGTATATTATATATTTATATGCTTTATTATCAATATATATATATATATATATATATTTATATATAATATTTGAATATAATATATATATATATATATATATAATATTTTATATAAATTTATATGATATTATATATATATATATATATATATATATATATATATATATATATATCATATAGTTTATATCTTTCTCTCTTAGTGCACTGCCTACTGGCAGGTCCATGGTATATATCGCCTCCACTCTTCTCTGTCTTCCGCTTTCCTCTTCATTTCCACATATGAGTGGGTCTTTAAATCATCTAACATACTTAATCTCGGCCTGCCCCTGCCTCTTTTTCCTTTTTTCTTTATAGTTTATATATTCTACCTTTATTTAACGAATACAAACTCTATATTACCCACAACTAAACATATAGCCTATCAGATGCTTTCAAGTAAGATCCCTTGGATCCAGTTTCGTGTGGGTAACTGCTTACCAGTACCTTACTGTTACATTAATCTTTGTGACGGTAGCTCGAGTGTGTCGAGTCGTCTTGAAGAGAAGCCTTGTGCTTCTGAACCTTGACGTTAAACACACTACAACCTACCTATCTAGCCTATCAAATGCTATCCGTGCTGCGTAGTGCCCAAGTTGGATCTTCACGAGCAGTGTCCAATCCAGTCAGCTGAGATGACGCAGAGAGTCTGCAAGGATGACCAGGCGGAATGTATTCCAACTGGAGGTGGTGGATCAACTGGAGGTGGTGGATCAACTGGTGGAAGCGGTGAATCATCTGGTGAAGGTGGTGTGGGAACGTGCACGTGTCGTCAGGATTACTATGAGTTAGCGAATGAATGCAGTATGTTGATTGCACATTACTAGAGTTGTGTATTAATAACTAGTTTTATAGCCCGTCAAATGACGGGCAAGACTCCGAAGTATGCTGACTAAAGTTACAAATACTAATAGTAATAAATCAATGCTGACGATGACGATACCGGTACCGATGGATATTGCAGATTCTCTCTCTCTCTTGATGCGCTGCCTACTGGCAGATCCATGGTATATAGCGCCTCCACTCTTCAATAATAATTCACTCTTCTCTGTCTTCCGCTTTCCTCTTCATGTCAAAATATGAGTGGGTCTTTAAATCAACTAACATACCTAATCTCGGCCTGCCTCCGCCTCTTTCCCCTCCATTCTACCTTCTATGATCGCTTTTAATAGACTTTCCATTCTTAGAATGTGTCCTATCTGTATCTTCTTCCTATTTCTTAATACATTTAACAACTGTCTACCTGTACCAACTCTCTCCAGAACTTCCTCATTTGTAGCCTTTTGAGTACAGCTAATCCTCTCTATCCTTGTCCAAATCCACATTCCCAATGCCTCCAGTTCCTGATATCTTCCTTCCTTCAGGTCCAGAACTGCCTTATTTGTAACACTTGCGTCCAGCTAATCTGTCCAGTGGACATTCACAGGTACAAATTCCTACTCGCATTCTCTTTCACTCTCCATATTGACCACTCCACCGATCAAAAAGGTAATGCCTTAGAAGAGCTCATACCTTATTCACGCGTTGAACTTGAAGTAGTAACTTAGAGACAAACATGCCCTCTGATGTGATTTCCTTTTCATTCCTCGGTTCTTGCTATTATATGAAAGTTTTTGAATAACAATAGTAATATAAATTAAGTTGTGTATAATCTATAATTTACTGTCTTCATGGTTAAATATAAAGGGAATGGAATAGGAATGTATGACTTCTGTTATTTTTCTTTATTATATAATACAAACTCTGTGACTCAGTGTACTGACTTTTGACAGGTGAATGTCTTTTAATGTCATATTTTCTTGAAGAAAATAACAACGCTAGATGAGGTGGTTTTCCTTTGCCTTCCTCATGCTTCTGGTTAGTTGCCTTCTACGACCCGTGCAGTTTTTATACGTTTGGTCTGTACTAAAGTACGGCTTATACAATGCGACAAATATAGTTCAGTATGTTTAAATTAATGCATTAAGTTGCTGACATTGACAATGCTCCTTATTCACTCATATAGAGTCACGTGGTCAGCTAAACGGGCCTTGTCTAGATTCGAATCCACGATGCTTGGATTCAAACACAGTTTGTTCGTCACAGGGTTATTGCCAATGTGCTTCTGGCTTCTACCCGTACAACAATCAGACCTGCAGTGAGTAAACTTATATGTTATTACTTCATTAAACTCAAGATGCGCCCCTGCTAATTGCTGTATGTAACTTGGGTGTTAGTATCATACGAGTTACTCGATGTAACTGCTTCGTAGTTAAAACGTGGTTTCACAAACAAAAAGTCGCAATGGAGTAACAGTTAGCAAGTAGCTGAGAAATAGGTATTTAATAAGTTATTAATAAGTAGTTAGGCCTAATTGATTTGTAGCACGTAGCTGAATAATAGGTAGTTAATAAGTTATTAATAAGTAATTAATAAGTAGTTAGGCCTAATTGATTTGTTTGGCTCCTGTAAGTTGCTACATTCTAGTTTAGTTCAATTCAATTCAATTAAGTAAGAACATCAGAAAGATTCTACCCTGTAGAGTTCACGTACACAACACACAATCAAGCTGATGTAGCAGGAAAAATTATACTTGTATAATTGACAGCCCTGACATTGCCTTATGGCGAGGAACCGGACGTTAAATTCTTATTGACTGATTGATGTATATATATATATATATATATATACATGTATATATACATGTACACATAGTAACATAGTATATTGTGTACAACAGAGCCCAGTATTCCACTCTACTACCCCTGCACGACGGGTGACCTCTGCGCTGATGGGAACTCCTCCTGCCAGGCTGGACAGTGTCTCTGTCTGTCTGACTACTACGAGTACTCCAGGGTCTGCGGTATGTTTAGTAGTTGATTTAGTACATATGTTATATATATATATATATATATATATATATATATATATATATATACATATATATCTATATATATATATATATATATATATTATATAATACATATATATATAATATAATAATATAATATATATAATATATATATATATATATATATATATATATATTATAACGTGTAGCTTTGTTAGTTCTAAAAACAAAAATAGCGATTTTTTGAGATCATATCTAGCAATGACTCTTAGATAAGAGTTAGATTCGTATTGTCTATATTTCACGAAAGTCAAAAAGCATTTATTACATATAATGTAATGTTTCTGACATGAAAATGCAAAAGACAGGAATGTCTCAAAGCTCTTATATATGCCCAATTTATTACTTAAAAAATTAAAAAGATGAATATAAAAATAAATATAATCTTGTTAAACTGAACACACGCAGGCCTAAATCTTAGCTTTAGTCCTAGGCCTAAATCTTAGCTTTAGTCCTAGGCCTAAATCTTAGCTTTAGTCCTAGGCCTAAATCTTAGCTTTAGTCCTAGGCCTAAATCTTAGCTTTAGTCCTAGGCCTAAATCTTAGCTTTAGTCCTAGGCCTAAATCTTAGCTTTAGTCCTAGGCCTAAATCTTAGCTTTAGTCCTAGGCCTAAATCTTAGCTTTAGTCCTAGGCCTAAATCTTAGCTTTAGTCCTAGGCCTAAATCTTAGCTTTAGTCCTAGGCCTAAATCTTAGCTTTAGTCCTAGGCCTAAATCTTAGCTTTAGTCCTAGGCCTAAATCTTAGCTTTAGTCCTAGGCCTAAATCTTAGCTTTAGTCCTAGGCCTAAATCTTAGCTTTAGTCCTAGGCCTAAATCTTAGCTTTAGTCCTAGGCCTAAATCTTAGCTTTAGTCCTAGGCCTAAATCTTAGCTTTAGTCCTAGGCCTAAATCTTAGCTTTAGTCCTAGGCCTAAATCTTAGCTTTAGTCCTAGGCCTAAATCTTAGCTTTAGTCCTAGGCCTAAATCTTAGCTTTAGTCCTATGGCCCGTGGCATGGCCAGTTAATGTTCAATGTTCTTGGAGACAGTTTTATTAGTGGTTATTTTTGCCTATCCGTTCCGTATTGTAATTTATATTTTATTCTCATTTCCGATTAGTTGCTATTGACTTTAGTTTACTACGATGGCTTGGATTCAGCAATGAGCCAGTTCTTAAATATTTGTTAGACATATTAATAATAATTAATAATACTATAATAAGAATATTAAATATTAATAACAATTAATGTTAATAATATTAATGATAACAGTAATACTCTGCATTCCTGCAATAGTATTGCTTGATTTCAGAATAGCGTTATTGGTGTTCAGTTAATATGAAACGCTAGTGCAGCATTAGCCGGTCCTCTTTATCATTCATAGGGAAAGCCATAGTCTAATATAAGATTGCTATTCTAAATCAATTATTGATGGATATATATTTGAGTAACTGTTTCATATACTTAACGGATGATGATTGGTCATTATCTTACTGAATGCTTGATTAGTTAATTCTATGATGATTGATTGGATAAAACTATAATAATTGCTTGATTTTATAAATACAAAGTAGAATATTCTGGTCTGGTCTGGTCTGGTTTGGTCTAGTCTGGTCTGGTCTGGTCTGGTCTGGTCTGGGTGAATTGATCCGCAGTGATGTGTGCTTTGGGGACGTCCCTGACATCATCCCTTTATGAGGAAACGGACGTTAGATCTTTATTATTATTATTATTGTTTATTTGCTAATGTTTGAATGATTTAACGACTATTATTTAATTAATAACTTAATTGATTGATGTTGACTGAACGTTACAGTGCCTCGAGGAACACTGGGCAGTCCATGCTTGCCTAGTGATGTCTGCTCTGACCCCAGCACAGAGTGTAGCGCCTCTAAGATCTGTCGATGTGTGGAGGGGTACTTTGAGAAAGAACACATGTGCAGTAAGAGTACATCTTTAATTTAATAGAACACATAGTACTGGCACATACTACTGGCACATAGCACTGGCACATAGCACTGGCACATAGCACTAGCACATAGTACTGGCACATAGTACTAGCACATAGCACTGGCACATAGCACTGGCACATAGTACTGGCACATAATACTGACACATAGCACTGGCACATAGCACTGGCACATAGTAATGGCACATAGCACTGGTACATAGAACTTGCACATAGCACTGACATATAGTACTGGCACATAGTACTGGCACATTGGACTGGCGCATAGAACAGGCACATAGAACTGGCACATAGAACAAGCAACGTTTGCGATCACATTCGTCCTGATATTATGCTCATATGAATCAACCGTCGTTTATGGAACGGTTGATAGTGATGTGTGATGCGAGGACTATCATAGAATACGGACTTTAAATTAACTAACGAGACAATTCCTACGTGACTGTCTAAAATGTTAGAGAGACTGTCCTTTGAGTTAATTGTGAAATCTTTGTTATTTGAATGTTTAATACTTAATCAATATTTATTAAGTCTTTATGAATTTATGCTAATAATGTTTACTTTGAACGCTTTTACTGGTTAATTAGACACTACACTTGTTTCATGGTATTTTCTTTTCTTGTTTCATGTTTTGCGAGATGAACAAATGAACGATATGAATATTTAAAAATAATAATGATTGACAGTTGCAAAGATACCATTGGGCGGTGATTGCAGCAGTTCTGATGACGTCTGTATCGACAGCAACGCCGCCTGCATCAGCTCTGTCTGCCAGTGCAGAGAGGGCTTCACTCAGGATGGTTCCAACTGTAGTAAGATATCCTTGACTTCTCTCATCAATCAATCAATCGATAAATCCGTCGACCAATACTTGGATCGATTAAACAACGAATCAAAAAATCAATCGATAAATCAATAGATCATCGATCAGTAGTGTTCAATACATGGATCGATCAAACAAGCAATAAAATTCAATCAATAATTTATTAATTAACTGCCTTATGTATTTATGTATGATTGACTCATTTATTCCTATATTTATTCATTCATTCATTTATTCATTCATTCACTGATTCATTCATTCATACACATATTATTCTTTCACTCATTCATTCATTCATCCATCCATCTACCCATCCATCCCTCCATTTATTCATACACTCATGAATTCATTCATTCGTTCATTCGCGGCTTTTTCAGAAAGTCATTGATTGATTCATTAGTTTACTCATTTACTCGAGTAATTCAATAAGACGCACGAGCTGTATGGACGCAGGCGCTGCGGGTAGACTGGACTCCCAGTGCCTGACGGGTGGGCGGTGCTTAGACAACAACACTGTCTGTCTGCAAGGCTTCTGTAGATGCGCCGCTCTCTTATATAGCAGGGCCGGGGTTTGTGGTCAGTATCCGTGTTATAATAGTAATAATAATAATAATAATAATAATAATAATAATAAAGGTTTAACTTCCGTTTCCTCAGCCAGGGACACTGACGTCCCAACAGCACACATCACTACAGATCAATTCACTCAGACCAATCTGCAAAATGCAAAAAAAATGTGCTGAGGAGAAGTAAGGTCCTAAATGAAAGCCAGTCCGGTGATCAGAAATGGTCAGGGTAGATCGTTGTCGTGGATGACAGAGATAATTTTATTTTGCTTTAATGTTAATTGTTGTTAATATTCACACTAACACGCATTATAGTGAAATGATCAACTATGTTGATATCTGTCACTTTTAATACTACATGTTAAATTCGTTAGGCAATTTTGTCCATTTTCCTCAAAACCAATCTAGTGAATGTCAGAGATTTTACTCTCAGATCAGCGCGGCTGGGATTCGAACCCGCGAGAGTTCAATTCACCTCAGGGTGTGTCATTTAAATCTTCATGACGTTATCTACACCTCTAACCATTGCGCTATTGAGACATTCATCATCATCTTCCCTTGAATCCCAGTTTAACCAGGGTTGGGATATGAATAGACTTTCTCCAGTCCTCTCTGTCCCACACCATATCATCAGTCAATCCCCTATTTTTTCAATTTAAAAAATAATGATTAATATTAAAAATATCAAAAATAATATCAATATAATAACAATAAAATATTAATATAATATCAATTAATTTAAATTTTAATTAATTACAATTAAATGACTTTAATCAATTTCAATTTTAACTTCTTAATGTTAATTTTGAAATTTTAATTGAGAGTATGATTTGTGTTTTACACCCTGTTCACCGCTACCAATTACTACTCATTTCTAATATAAAGCTACATTTTTCTTTTTTAATTCTAAATTATTATTCAGTCGAAAATATTCAATAGTCTATAACCAAATATAGAAATACCAAATTGAGCAAATAGCCACTAGTAAAATGTTGATAACTCCGTATAACTACATAAATACAACTAAAACCAAAAAATGGGTATACTAAAAAGAAAGCAACATTGGCTTATGCAGTCCGTAGTGACATATCTGCTACAACAGCACAATTGATATATGATATGTAGGATAAATTAGCACAAATTAAGATCTACAATTGGAATAAAACACTGCGTAAAGTAGGATTTAGTGTCAATAAACGTTGCAAAGTGCTTTGTGGTTGTATGCTCCGCCTGAGTCTAGTGTCGTCCCACACGTCGCTCTCGTGTGAGGAAAGAGACGTTAAATCTTCAGCTTTATATTTTATGCATATGTAGAAATGATCTTAGTTCATGGACTTGCACTCTCTTGATCTCGCCTTTTTTGTGGTCTCTGTGTACTCAGTCGTCGTCGTTTGGTTCTTAGGCGCCTGTTTGTGTAGAGTCTGCAAAGAGACGTCCCTGACATTGCCTTGTGACGAGGAACCGGACGTTAAATTCTTATTGATTGATTGTAATGCAGTGGCTACGATACCACTGGGTGGCCAGTGCTCAGGTCAGGATGTGTGCGCAGGGCTGTACAGTCAGTGTAGGGCAGGAACCTGTCAGTGCAGAGACGACTACTACATAGTCAACGACACGTGCAGTCAGTGGCTCTTTCACGCTTATCTACGCATTTCTAGCATTTATTTATGTATATGTATTTTTCAGATCGTTTGGGGGAATCGATTTGTGGTGACATGTGATGGGAGGACGTCCCTGACATCATCCTCGTATGAGAAAACGGACGTTAAACCTTTATTATTATTATTATTATTATTAATATTATATGTCTGTATTTTGAGTGCGTTAATACCGTAGAGGTAACGTCATGAAGTTTTAACTGACTGATCCTGAGGTGAATTGAACCCTCGTGGGTTCGAATCCCAGCCGCGTTGATCTGAGAGTAAAATCTCGGACATTCACTGGACTGGTTACACGGAATATGGTCTAAATTGCCTAACGGTTTAAACATGTCGTTTTAAAAGTTGATGGATGTCAACACAGTTGATCATTTATTGAACATTGTTATTTTATTATTGAAAAATGCCAACACATGCAAACAATTTAATCGTCATCATCTTTCCTTAATTACTAGATTAAATAGGGAATTTTAAACATTTGCACTCGTTTTAGACTAATTTGTAGCAGTTTCTGGAACCTAGACTCTAATCAACCGAATGCCCTTTCTAACGTTGGTTTGGTTCATAGTGCTCTGTCGCCTTTTACGACACTTGCAGTCCTCGGTTGATCTATTCTTCAGCAACCCGGGTACAATACGAATAAAGGCAAGGAATTTGTTATAGATAATTATATATTATATATATATATATATATATATATATATATATATACTGTATATATATATAATATATATATATATATATATATATATATATATATATATAGACTACATCAATACACGTATACTTTTGTATCTATGTATAATTGTATATATGTAAATATAGTATACGTATATACGGCTTATATGTAATATAGGGCCTAATCATCATCATCATCTTCTTCCGTTGAATTCCAGTTATATAGTATAATGATATATATTATACATGTATATATATATATATATACATATTATATATATATATATATATATATATATATATATACATATGTATATATATATATATATATATATATATATATATATATATATATATATATATATATATATATATTCTGGCACACAGAGGAATCAGGTCTACTGGGAACACCGTGTGGCGCAGGGGGCGTGTGTGGACAGGATAATGCGCAGTGCATCCTGGGATACTGTCAGTGCTCCGTGGCCTACTTTGAGAGAAATGGAACTTGTGGTAAGTGCATCTCTTTGTCTTTTAGTTATTATGATCTCTTACTCACCAAAATGCATGGCAGAAGAACAGAACAAGAAATGAAAAAAATTGGTTCAAAATTATTAGTCTCTAGTTCTGAGAAGATGCGAAGAAGTGATATCGTTAGGTTACAGAAATCAATACGTCAGTTAAACGAAGCAATTACGTTGCATTATATAGAGCCGAAAGGTAATACCCCAATACCCATATCAATTACATGTTTCCAAATCAGGGCAGTGACAGAGGAAGTGCTGAATTTGAACCCTGTGTCTACTGATTCGCTATTGGACGTGGAACGGATGTGTTGCCAGCAGGCCCTTTAAAGGAAACTGCAATAGGTTTTGCTCATTTTATAAATGTCGTGATTACCATCTTAAACTTTTTAAAAGAATGTTAAAGAAAATGATGTGAGAAAATGATTAAATAGAATATCAAAAGTGCTGTGATGAACAAGTAAAGGATATGAATCCGTTAAAAAACGAAAAAGCGTAAAAATATTTGAAGCAGATGTTAATTTAAGGTAGAATTTTAATTTTATATATAAAATTGTAATTACTGATAATGTACAGATGTTTATTTTCTGAAATACTTCAGTTCCTAAGAAGCTGCTGGGGAGTTCTTGCGTTCCGGTCTATGATCAATGTCTGGACGAGAACGCATTGTGTAATGGCTCAAGTCCTGTCTGCCAGTGTTCTGGAACGTTCTACGAAACTGTGGAAAGAATTTGCAGTTAGTAATCTTTCTCATATTGCGCTGCCTACTGGCAGGTCCATGGTATATAACGCCTCCACTCAACTCTGTTTTCGGCTTTCCTCTTCATGTCCCCATATGAGTGAATCTTTAATTCATCTAACAGTCCTAACTTCGGTCTGTCTCTGTTTCTCTTTCCTACCATTCTACCTTCTATAACCTATTTTAGTAACCTTTCCCCCTTTGAGTGTTTCTTGTCCAGATCTTCTTCCTCTCTATTAATGCATTTATCAACTGTCTATCTGTATCAGCTCTCCAAAACTTACTCATTTAGTAGTATATTTGCTGTATTGCTTTGGTTTCTCGAAATTATATAAAAATTCATTTTCGTTTTCATTAAGATGACATTAAGAAATTAGTACGATAAAATAACAGGAAACCATTGCAGTTTCTATTGTGAATTTTATAAATGGAGCATCAGTCAGTAGAAATACATCATGGACCACGTAGCCTTGTTGTATTTTTTCTTGTTATTGATTTACTGCTAATCGCTATTTTATCGAACTAAAATATGAAATAAATGAACCTGAAGTTATTTCTGTCTTCTATTCAAGTTGATCATTTGTTTATTTTGTTACTAACTTTCTTGTTTCTGTCATTGTATCGTGCAATGTCTTATGGACTGTTGTCTGAAATAAACGAGTGATAACTGCACATGTATTTACGATTTTGCCTAGGCTAAGAGGGTTGCTAAGTGCTATATAACTCAGGGTTTTGCTGCGTCTTTTTGGATCTTTTTCTCTACTGACTGTGATGATAAATTTATGCCCAGGACCTCGAGGTCACCTGAACACGCCGTGTCTACCAGGAGGAGGCTGTGTGGACAGCAACGCTCAGTGTGTCAGTGGCGTGTGTCTCTGTCTGTCTGACTTCTACGAGAAAAATGGCGTCTGTAGTGAGTATAGAGGAAGATGAAGAATTAAAAAATCATACTAATAATAGTCTCTCTCTTAGTGCACTGGCTACTGGGAGGTCCATGGTATATAACGCATCCACTCATCTCTATCTTCCATTTTCCTCTTCACGTCCACATACGAGTGGATCTTTAAATCTTCTATAACATTCCTTTTGATATACCGTTATTCTTGGGGAAATCTGCTTCTCACGAGGTGGGCATAATCATCGTCATAATCTTCCCGAAGCTAGTGTCGTGATTTAGAAACCTTTCTACCAATTAGTGGAGCTTAGACTCTCACCATCTGGATCCCCTTTCTGACTTTGGTTTAGATCTTAGTGTTTTAGCTCCTTTTACAACAAGTGCTGTCCACCTTGGTCTATTCTTCAGCAACCCGGACTTAACATGGCTGTCAGGAACCCATATATTCCATATATTGATCCTTATATCCGTCTGTGTTCTTGGTTATATTGGAGAGTATGTGAACTAATATAAAGCCTCCGTCTAGATACTATTACAAGATAGGACAGGGTAATGTCTGAGGTCTGGGTCTACGTCTGTGACCATCAAGTCAGTCGAGTTTTGAAAGTCAAAGAGGAGATCTCGAGTTAATTTGAGACGCTGAGTGTAAAACATTGTTTTAGAGATTATAGGAGAGATGTTGCGTTTTTGTATTAAGGTATTAAATTGAGTTACATGGTATTTGAAGGATGTGAAATATCAGCAAATAGTTAAATGAAGATATAGATACTACTATAATTTATATTATTTAAATTATTATTATATTTTTCTTTATACCGTCGTGCGCAAGTTTTTGATTGTATTGATGTTTGTTTTATTCTGCGATGTTAGAATGTACTGTAATAAATGTATTTACTAATTAACGAATAAGAGCTCCATGTGTCATTATCTAATATTCACATTAATGGACCTTATAATCGAGGCTGTAATATAATTTAGTAATGGAATTCCCCACAATGGCTAAAAGCAAATTAAACACAATAAACAATGTAATAAAATGTCATACATATTAATGCGTGTCCTACAAGCCAAACTTAGCCAAGTATCGCTATAGCCTGATGGAGTAGTCTTTATGATAGAAACTTGCTTTAATTCTTAATTTGTCCATGTAAAGTTCGTCATGGTTCAGTATTGGTTTGTGCTTGTGTGTTTTTTGTGCTAGAGAGATATATATATATATATATGTGTTTATTTCAGCATCAACACCAAATCACTGACAAATGCAAACAGAAATAAACATTTAAGTGAAATAAAATTGTAAAAAATTCCCAGGAACACAGTGTGTCAAACAGTCTATAAACACCAGAACAACAATTGTTTGCTAGATTGTTTGTATTGTTTGTGATCTGTACAGGGTTGTATGACCTTTTTTGCCCTTCCTATTAAATAAAACGAAAACTAAAAATTAGTCAGATAACTAATTTAGAATGTCTCAATAGCCTAGGGGTAACGTCATGAAGTTTTAATGACAGACTCTAAGGTGAATTGAACCCTCGTGGATTCGAATCCTAGCCGCTCGTATCTGAGAGCAAAATCTTAGACATTCACTGGACTGGTTATACGAAAAATGGTCTAAATTGCCTAACGCTTTAACATGTGGTATTAAAAGTGATAGATAGCACCATAGTTGATCATTTCTCTATAATTCGTGTTTACTTTTACTTTGTCTTGTGTACTTTTACTTTGACTTGTGTACAGGACCTCAGATTCGATACGGCGACCCATGTGACAGAGGCGATGTCTGTGCCTACAACAACACGGAGTGCGGTGTCGCGAGTCGTTGTGCCTGTAAGCCTGGGTATGGGATCAGCTCCCTCAACTCTTCCCTCGACTCTGATCCCATGTGCGGTGCGTTATATTATGTGTAGTACTGTTTTGGTATGTGTCTGACGTCCCTGACATTGCCTTATGGCGAGGGCCATCTTTTAAAAGCTAAAAGGCTAATGTTAACGTCTGTTTCCTCACTCGAAAGCGATGTCAGTGACGGGCGAGCCCAGGATTTGAACCCCGCACATACTGTTCTGCGGTCGAGCATCTTGCCGACATCGCCACTGGCTCAAGCCAGTGTCACTGTATTTACTAACTACACATTTTATAACTTCAAACTTTGTTATTTGTTTATCTTGTCACAATAGTAGTAAATACAAACAGACTTAACAAGCAGATAAATAATCAAGCAAGAAGAGGGTTACCACAAAAGAGCCTAAGCTCTGTGAGGTAATACAGTGTGTAGCAGTTACTAGGAATAATAAATGCGTTTACCAATTGTTTACTATGCTGCAGAATTCTGTAGAACCTATGGTAATCATTCATTACTGCCCACATAAAGAAGAGAACTAACATAGTATAGGTAGCTTGCTAAGATGATTTGTATTGATGCTTAAATCTTTTATTATTTTATTCTCTTATTAGGGCATATGTCAGAGTCTTTGGACCATTGTGTCCTTTTCATTTCATGTGAATTGCTGTATCTTGTGAGACTTTTCTAACTCTATTGTGTGAAATGATTAAATCATTTTAAATTAAATTAAATTAATATAACATACACGGCACACTGGGCCAGGACGCACAGATGCTTGTTTTAGGCCCATTTCCTCCTTCCCCTGAATAATCGGCTGTTTCTCCTTTCTTTCAGGTGTATTCATGTTGTCATGTGTATTGTTCTATTGCTAACTTCTTTGATGTTGGGTTTTTGAAATAAGTTACTTTTTCGGAAATATATCAGAGTAATTTCTTATGCAAACATATTTACCTCTCTCTCGTTAACATATTTTTGCAAGTCGTTTTGTGAATCTGTTGTTATTATTTGTTTATTGTTTAATGGAGTATATCTTGCTAAGGCATCTCTATACTTTGCAACATTTACGGTAAAACAAGCAATATACAATAACATTTCTTCACAAACAAACACATTAAATAACTCATAAGATTACACCAAACAATTGCGTAGTAGACCTAACAAACAAACAACTTGATAGCTAGTAGATTATTGCATGTAGCTAGTATTTGTATTATTATTATTATTATTATTATTATTATTATTATTATTATGTGTGTTAGTGCTGCCATTTTGTACTCCACATTGTGCAGTTCGCCAGGGAGCCCTGAATCAATCCTGTTTGCCAGACGGATCCTGTTTGGACTACTCGGCTGAGTGCAGAGCTGGAATCTGTAGATGTAAATCCGGATACTATGAGAATGTCTACTCACAATGTGGTACGAGGCGCTATTGTTGTGGTATTTAAGTATTAATGTGCGTATCAATTGTTTACTATCACTAACTGATAGCACCTCAGTAGCCTTGTTTTTCTGCATGAAGAAACTGATGTTAAAATTAACTTTACCAGCTTTTTAGTACTGGTTGTGTCCGGAAAGAATAGACTAACCGTGGACGGCACGTGTCGTAAAAGGCGACAAAGCACTAAAATCGAAATCAACATTAGAACGGTTATTCGGTTGGTGAGCGCCTAGTATCTAGAATAGTATACTAATGAGGGATTAGGATACCAATGCGACACTTTGAGTCTAAAATTCAGCATTTGATGTTTTTTTAAAAAGGGCTACGGTACCAAAACAACATTTTCAGCAAACCAATATTGTAATTGTTGAAGTAGAAATTGGTATCCTAATCCCATATTTGTATACTACTCTCGAGCCTAGGCGCTCACCAACCGTATACCCTTTCTAATCCCTCATTGGTATACTACTCTCTAGGAATTCCTAGAAAATTTTCTTATCCGACTCTAGTTAAACTGAGATTCAAGTGATCATCATCATCGTCATCATCATCCTCATCAAATGATGATGATGATGATGACGATGACGATGACGACGACGATGACGATGATGATGATGATGATGCTTAGCCGCTGAGATACCTCTGGGAGGCAAGTGCCCTGAGAGCTCAGATAGATGCTCTGACCTCAACTCTGTCTGCTCTAGCGGCGTCTGTCGCTGTCTGCAGAACTTCTACAACAATGGCGGCAAATGTGGTATGACGTAATAGATGAACAAAATGTCGTTACATTAATAAATCAATCAATGAACCAAAATACTAAATAAAAATATTATCATGCTAACTTTAAATTGCTTCATATATTAACCATGAATCGCCCTGCCTTCTGAAAATAACCGAGACTGGAAAAAAGAGAATCACTTTCTTTTACTTCATCGATTAACGATCAACTAAATCAAGCAGAAGTAGCAAGCATTGTCGTAACAGTAACTTAACCTAAGGCGAGCATATTATAAGTTTATAATTATAAGTTTTGCTGTAACAACAAATTAAGTAGAATGTGATACAGTACTACTGATGACATGTCGCAGTATCTAAGGGAGAGCTGTTCAGCCCATGTTTGGACGACCCTGCCTCGGAGCGCTGTGTATCACCTAACACTGTGTGTCAAAGCGACATATGTCTATGCGATGAGAACTTCTATCCCAAAGCTGATGTCTGTCGTAAGTAAACTGGCATCCTTTATCACAAGTAGAATTTATAAGATTTTAATTGAATGTAATAAAGCTAAGGTAAACGTCAGTTTCCTCACTCGAAAGCGATGTCAGCGACGGGTGGGCACACGTACAGTATATTTTACGCGAAATTCTGTGGACCATTTTACTAAAGTGTGCTAGCTAGTAAAGGCCTTAAGTATATTTTTTGCAGAATCTCAAAATTGAGGCTGGTCGCATTCTTGTTAAAATATTACTATAAAATACGTTAAAAAAATAAGAGTTATTTATTTGGATGATCTGATTTCATACACCATAAATCACCGTACATGCATAATTAAAATAATACGAGAAAATCTTACTGGAATAATATTATTAACAACTCTCCTAATTTGGGCAGTTGCTGTTAGGTGTAAACATAAACATAATCTTGTAATATTATTACCGTGAGAGTCGGCTAAATAAATTATTTTATTTATATGTTTTTCTTTAGGACCTAAGATACCTTTATATGAGGCATGCGGACAAGGTGATATCTGCAATGGTACGAATTCTGTCTGTAGCGGAGGTCAATGTCTCTGTAGGACAGGCTACAGAGAGAAGAACGGCACTTGTGGTATGAATTAAAACAGCGCTAAAACTATAAATATAAATATGGACAACGCGTTTATTAAGACGTGAAGGAAGTAAATCTAGTTAGACTAAATAAAATATAATAGTAATAATAATAATGTGGTTTCTGTGTACTCAGTCGTCATCGTGTGGTGCTTTGACGCCTGTTTGTGTGGAGACGTCCCTGACATTACCATATGGCGAGGGGCCGGACGTTAAATTCTTATTGATTGATAATAGAATATATCAACGGTGCTCTGAACTAAACGTAATCTAGAAGATTTTGGCGTCTATTGCAATTTTAACTATAAAACATATTCTAACAAACCTTACTAATGGTATTGGCATTCTCTATATAGCTGAGTCTTTAGAAAATTTTACGAAACATATGACATTTTCAAGGATACATTATGGGGCTAGTTCATAACCATATCCAAAGAGCAAAGGTCACTACTCCCTTGTTTCCCTATTTAGGTATCTTTTAATGAAGCAACCTGAGGCTTTTTGCTTTCTATATGCCCATTCGCATATTTGCTAATCTGCAGTTAGATATTACACTGTAAAATATTATTTAAAATACTTATATATAAATAGCTCATAAAACTTGTATTAGTAGCTTCTCTAGTATCCACTTCATACTAGGATAGGAGTACACTTGCCTACTTTCACTGACATAGTTTTCGAGTGAGGAAACTGACGTTAACATTAGCTTTACCAGCTTTTGAAAGAATACTTTCATATGTAGCCAAGCTGAGATTCGAACCAATCGCCTCCTTTTTTATCAGGCGAGTGCGCTAACCTCTCGACCATCCTACCGATGCAATTATTTTAAGATCTGTTCACGCAGACTGAATCAACTGGTGTTTTGAGGCTCCTTAGATAATGCGATACCTGAATATTATTATTGTCGGATATTACTGACTATGAACATTGCACCTACCTTAGGAGAGAACTTTAGAGAAAATGGTATCATTTCTGTTACTATTATTCTATTATTATGCATATATATATATGTATATATATATATATATATATATATATATATATATACATATATATATATATAGTATATATGTATATATTTATATATATTTGTATATATATATATATATGTATATATATATATATATATATATATATATATATATATAGTATATCATAGTATATATGTATAATATTTATAGATATTGGTATATATATATATATATATATTATAATATATATATATATTACATAAATATATATATATAATAGTATATATGTATATATTTATATATATTTATATATATATATATATATATATATATATATATATATAGCATATATGTATAGGCCTATCATCATTATATATACATGTATATATATATAAATAATATATATATATATATATATATTAATATATATATATAATATATATATATATATATATATATATATATATATATATATCTCGTTATATACAGATTCTAATCATATTCTAATGGATAATTGACTACATTGCCTAATGGTTTCGACAAAATAGCCTAGTTAGAGGAGATAGATGTTGTCATGGCTAATCACTCCGGTGTGCTATATCCATGTGTTGCGGATGTACAGTGTCCTCATCGGATGACGGATCAGTGGACGCTCCCTGCCTGGAGGGAGGCAGATGTCTCGACCCTCACTCATACTGTCTGTCAGGGATCTGCCGGTGTCAGCTAGGATACTATGTGAGGGAAGGAAGATGCTGTGAGAACTGCTCTATTCTTTAGTTATGTTCTGAATGCCTCAATGGCACAGTGGTTGGAGGCGTCAGATAATGTAAAGAAGGTTTAAATGACTGACCCTGAGGTGAATTGAACTCTCGTGGGTTCGATTTCCGGCCTCGCTGATCTGATAATTAAATCTAGGACATTCACAGGACTAGTTAAACGGAAAATGGAATAAAGTAATAACGGTTTAAAAAATGGCATTAGAAGTGATAGATATCAACATAGTTGACTACTTCACTGTCATCATCATCATCATCATCATCATCTTCTTCTCTTAAATCCCAGTGTAACTAGGGTCGGGAACGAGGGATTTCGTATAATGTTGATCTGGGTTGCCCTTCGGGTCTTCCCCACCGTATTGTTATCTATTTTATTAACTGGGATCTTCGTAGTGATATTTATTTTTATTACTTGGAACAGTTCCACAGATGAACCTGGGCTCCTACTGTACTGGGAGCGAAGAGTGCGCTGATACGAATGCTCTCTGCTCATCCAACGTCTGCATCTGTACCGATTCTTTCTACAATCGTGATGGAATTTGTGGTAAATATGTTTTCTTTAATACGGTATATACTTTACAGTTAGACTTGGTGTTATGGCATTCCTACTATGATTCCCCGAAATACCAACAGCTCAATAGAATTCAATAGAACAGTTGACTTCCCATACATCATCCTTGGATGAGGAAACGGACGTCAAACCTTCATTATTATTATTATTATTATTATTATTATTATTATTATTATTATTATTACTACTATTTTTTTTTAAATTTTAAAAACGATTCAAGCAATACGTGCTGAATCGCCGCCCGGCTACTCGAGGTCATCAATCGGCTTAAAAGAATTGTTGAAGCAGACTGCATGAAATCTTTGCAAAGTCATGGAAAGCCTTTGCCAAAGAAAAGATGTCTCTCGCTTATCGCCGGTTTGCTCTGTGATAAGTCTGCCTATGCCATTGATAAAGTCAACTCCTTCGGGATTCATCGGGCCCATGGTTTCAGTGGCAACCGGAACAACTTCATATCCTGAGGACAGTTTTACTACTATTATTATTACTGTTATTATAGGAATTCCCCGTGTTGTGCTCGGGTGTGGTTGGACGACTGCAGAATAGGGCAACCGCAAACAATCTGCCGCGTGTACGTAAGAGGCTACTAAGGCAGGAGCTGAGGATGGCAAGAGGGGACCCACCTCCCATGAAATATTTTCCCCCAGGATTAAATGATAATTAATCCATCTATCTGAGGAAGGCAACGGGAAACCTCCTTAGAAGCCATAATTTTCCCAAGCTATAGCTGCATTAGGTATGGATAAGGCATAGCCTTTGTGAAGGGATTAACTTGTTGATCTAAGGAGTGCTCATATGGAACGAGAAAGAAGACTTTGAGTATGAATATATACCTTGAACCTGCCACTTAATTGGCAGTGCACTGAAGAGAGAACAGATGTTTTCTTTAAGATGGTGTATAGGTATATATATTTTACAGTTAGACTTGGTATAATGGCATTCCTACTATAATTCCCAGAAATACAAACAGTTCAACAGAAAATGCTTATGCAGTACCTTGATTATGACGAATATCTTAGACAGATTACTAGACATCAAATTGTGGTTTTATAATTTTCAGCATTAAGCCTATGTTGGGGAGAGAGAAGTACGTTTTGGTTTCAAAATTTTCACAAAACCAGTAACATCAACTAATATGCGACAAACCTGTGAAATTTTATTTAACGGAAGCTATATAATAAGTGCAATTAAGTGCCATTATATGAACACGAAATGGAATCAAATACAAAGGACATCAGTGAGGTTCAACTAGATAGGGTGAAAAGCTTCCTATCTAGTTGACAACCTAGCTTTCTTGAATGCATGACTGCCGCCTTCTTTAGGAATTGCAAGAGAGGCAGCAGCGTCCAATTAATGTCACTTGCTAAGTTTCTGCGTTTTAATTTAAAACTAAATTTTAGTATTTGACACTATTTGTCGCCTTGGGTCTTCTGCAAATATTTTATATCAATATTTAAAGTAAAGTTTGTCTGTTGTTAAATTATGATGTCTGGAAACTAGAAGAGTTAGAAGTTAGAAGTGTGCTGATGTAGAGAGTGATTTGGAAGGCCTTTTAAATATAATCCTGTCCTTAGGACTTTTTTTTACAAATAACTATTTATAAAATTGTAACAGATAATATATATATATATATATTATATATATATATATATATATATATATATATATTATAGTTGTGTTATAGGCCTATGATATATATATATATATATATATATATATATATAATATATATAATATATATATATAATATATAAATATATATATATATATATATATATATATATATATATACATGTATATGATGTTGTCAGTGTTGAGAGGTCAGTACAACACACCCTGCCTGACGCCACAACAGAGCTGCTCTGAGAACCACACAGCCTGTAGTCTAGGATGGTGTGCCTGTGAGGAAGGTTACTTCAGGAGAGAGGGCCTGTGTGGTAAGTGTTGCTCGTTGTTCTTTACTGTAGTGCAAGTTGAACAACAGTGAAGAATAGGCACGTCAACTGCACGTGTCTTAAGAGGCGACAAAGCAAATACTGAGGAAGGCAGCGGAAAACCAGCTCAGAAGCTATATATATCCAAGCTATATGATTTTTAATGTATGGGTAAGGTTAAGCCTTTTGTGAAGGGCTTAACTTGTTGATATATAGATTGCTCTATATAGAGTGTGAAAGCAAACTCGATAATAATAATAATAATAATAATAATAATAATAATAATAATAAAGGTTTAACGTCCGTTTCCTCATCCAAGGATGATGTGAGGTACGTCCCCACAGCACACATCACTACAGATCAATTTACCCAGACCAGTCTGCAAAAGGAATGTGTTGAGAAAAAGTATGGTCCTAAACGAAAGCCAGTCCGATGATCAAAATTGGTCAGGGTAGATTGATTATGTCTACGGTGGGTAAAGGTACAATAAGTTGAAATAAGTAATAAAGCTGAATGTGTACCATGGACCCGCCATCTGATAGAACACTAGAGAGTGTAAATAGGTTATTATGCGTTTAATTTCACGGTTCAGAAGCAAAAGACTTCTCTTCTAGACTACTTGCCACACTCGAGCTACCGTCACAATGACTAGTTCAAGGCAATTACAGCTATCATCTTACAGAGCAGCCGTTCAGTACTTTTCGCCCTGAACTTGTAGTCTAATTATAGTCTAATGTGCAATATACATCATAGCTTAGTGTGAGCCTAAGCTTTTTTATCTGTGCAGTTAAAAAGCCGGAGTTGGGTCAGCAGTGTTTTGCTGGAGATGTGTGTCGAGATGGTAACGCTGTTTGCACCACTGGAGTTTGTCAGTGTAGAGCTGGTCTACAAGAAGTCAATGGAACATGTTGTATGTACAGTATATAACTCTTCAACTTTAGTTAGTAAATTATATTAATGTTTATTTAGTCTAATAGTCTTATTTCTCCTGGGATCTTCCCGTTGGCAGGTTCAAAACAGAAATATCTATTAAAAGTCTATTATTTCTCTCATTACTGATATACAAAATCAAAAATTGAGCTTCATTATAAAGCTTTTCAAGAGCGAAGTTACACATTGAAAAAGCTGATTTGAGATAGGTTCTCGATGTTTTCTATGCAGTAAGTTCTGTAGGCTTCTTACCTGTTGATATAACAATCAGTTGATATAATATAAAAAACTAAGGGCGTTACTGTCATCCATGAAAAAATCGAGCACTATTGATGCAGCATCATAATGTTTAAAGCTAGACGACGTGTGGCTTAGTATTACGCCACGAGAATGTTGGCAGTGTCTAACTAATGAGGCAGGTTGAGTAATCAGTGAGATTCCACCGTAAATCAAGAGGGTCGTGGAACAAATTCAAGTCTCTGGCATCCCTGACAATTCCATATATGACGTCCCTGTCATCGTCATTATACGGGGAAACGGACGTAAAACCATTAATAATAATAATAATAATAATAATAATGGTTTTACCTCCGTTTCCCCATTATTATTATTATTATTATTATTATTATTATTATTATTATTATTATCTCTGTTGTGTATGATGCAATGACTTAATCAGCTAAGGTGGTGAAGTACATCTGTAAAAATTAGCTGTCATGCATAAATAACTTGATTACTAAAACTTTCACGTCGTAAATAGTTAATTGAATGGAGGAACCGATGTCACTGTAACTCCTTTAAGGAAGAAAATTTTAATATAGCATCTTTGGCCACCGTGGTGCATGCTATTTTGCAGATGATCTGGTGATAGTAAGAGACACTGTGGAGAAAGTAAGCAAGATGTTGGAAAACGCGAGAGAGGCACTGGAAAGTAAAGGACTGATAGAGTAATAAGTCAGGGTAAGTTAAGTAAGGTAACAAATATCAAGTATTTGGGGTCTGTAATAGAGGATAATGTGGAGTTGAAAGGAGTTGGAAAAGGAGGTTACCAGTAGGATTCAGGCTGAGTGGGCAAAGTGGAGGGCAGCTAGTGGAGTGTTATGTGATAGGAATATGCCAATTTAATTCTAGTGTTTGTTGCTGTTTGTTAAGCTGAGATCACAGGATTGTATCCACTCTGTAAGGCAGACAACACGTGCACTGATCAGAACGCCATCTGTCTCAACGGTCGCTGTGTGTGTCGTCTGGGCTTCTATCTGAAACAAGGGCTCTGTCGTATGTAGAAATTCTTCGACTTTCTTCTTCTTCTACACAGAATCGAATTTATTGAATCAATAACTTTGTTAACTTCCTCATTGTTGATGTTGTTAAATCAATTAATCAATCACTAAACATTTAACGTTCGGTTCCTCGTCATAAGGCAATGTCAGGGACGTCTCTCTCTATCTCCCTCCCGCCCTCTCTCTCTCCATTCCTCTCTCTCTCTCCCCCTCTCTCTCTCTCTCTCTCTCTTTCCAATCAATCAATCAATCAATCTACCAATCAAGCAATCTGTCAATATATATACATTATGTATATATATATATATATATATATATATATATATATATATACAACTATCAAAGAATTAATCACCCTATCAATCAAGCAGTCAGTTACTATCAGTGTAGCTGTAGTTTTTATCTTCGTTTAATTTTAGTTTAGTCTTGCAATGCTCAATAAGAGAAAAAGCACCATAAGCGACGAGAAATTCTGTAATTGTTGTTGTTGCTCAGTACTTGAAGACCCTACTGTTGTTGTTGTTGCTCGTGAAGACCCTGTTGTTGTTGTTGCTCGTGAAGACGCTGTTGTTGTTGTTGTTGCTCGTGAAGACCCGGCTCTGCCGTTGAACACGCGGTGTGACGAGGCGATGGACGAGTGCGCTGATGTGAACTCAGAGTGTCGAGCTTTCACCTGCCTCTGCCTCAGCACCCACTACGAGAGACAGGCCGTCTGCGGTAGGTCGATTTCTTATTATCCTGGGCTCGCCCCTCACTGACATCGCTTTCGAGTGAGGAAACTGACGTTAACCTTAGCTATACCAGGTTTTTGTAGCGTTATTTCATTGAGATGAATAATAAAGCTAATGTTAACGTCAGTTTCCTTACTCGAAAGCGATGTCAGTGACGGGCGAGCCAGGATTTGAACACCGCACATACTGATCCGCGGTCGAATATATCGCAGGTTGGGTCGAACGGCCTAGCCGGCGATACGACAGCTTTGATAGAAACAATCCCAGGGTATTGGAAGGTTATCCTTAAATCGGCGCCGGCTTCAATTGATGCGCCATCAAAAGGCAAAGATTACTAATAACCATGGAGAGGAAGGAAGAAATGGGCCTTAAACAAGCATCTGTGCTTCCTGACCCAGTGTGCCGTTATGTTATGTTACATAAGTTACATTAGGTGTCCCACTGAGGACTAGTCGTTTACAAATAAATGTGTTCTAAATGTACACATGTAAATTTGCAAAAAAGTATGTACGTGTCTCGAATACAGTGCTTGTCCCGTCACTTGCGTGATTTCAAGACAATAAACTGGCGTTAAAATGTTCCTTAGTTTTTGAAAGGACCATCCCATTAGCGTAGATAGTTAATGATGATATTACAAGGGACATCTCGCTTCATTTGTCAGCTTTTTATATTTGCTGTATATTCGCTTGAACATTGATCACTGGTTCTCAGAGTAAAGGTAGCTCTAAGCTTACACTGCTTCCTATTAGTAACTCTTCTAGTAATGCTCTTCCATCTGTTCCCGATAATATAAAAGTTATAATTCGTTAGAAGTAGAAGAATGAATGGTAACGTATACATAATAATTCAAAAACACTCTTCCTATCTTTAGCTCTATTCACTGTACGCTACTATTTTCTTAGAATGCGAACTTTTTCGTGATTAATCTAACTAGCCGGGTTCTTAGGAAATCTACCCGATGAGAAAGAGGGCATGGATACGATTTTGAACAGGCAGTCTCTAACAGTATGCCCTGTGATTCTCAATTCTAGTTTAAACTCAGCTTTGTAGCATTATGTTAAATAGCTCTAAATTACTATTTTGATTTACTGGCTGATCGATTGGTTGCATTAACTGAGTGACTGAGAGAGTATTTGTCGATCGATTGATTAATTCTCTTGTGGTCTTTGTATACTCAGTCGTCATCGTGTGGTGCTTTGGGAGCCTATTTGTGTAGAATCTGCAAGAGACGTCCCTGACATTGCCTTAAGGCTATGAACCGGACGTTAAAGTCTTATTGATTGATTGGTAAACAGCTCCGAAGGGTCTACTGAACGCACCATGTCTGGAGGGTGATATATGCAGCCAGGCTAACACAGTGTGCAGCAGTGGCCAGTGTCTCTGTGCTGAGCAAACCTACGAGAGTAATGGCTACTGCGGTAAATGTCTGCTTGATTTCTACAATTAATTATTATATTATTGCTAATTAATTATTAATTATTTTATTGTTCGCACCACTGGTTGAGAATATTCAATTTAATTCAATGTTATAAGAACATCAGAAAGGGTCATTCAACCCCTGTATAGTTCACATTCACAACACACAAACAGGTAAACGCAACAGGAAAAAAACACAAACTAAATGTGTTTAAACATTAAAATTAAATAATTGTAATATAATACAATACACTGGAGATTTAAAGTTCATTTATTTACAAAATGTCGACATTTGATCAATTGCAACAGTTCTACGCCTCTGCGACGAACTTGTAAGTTCTCTGACTTACTGCCTGAAGATCAAACGGTTACTAAACAAAACAATTACGCAACTGTTGATGTTTAAACACTTGATTATCTCACTAGTAAATACGGCCATTAGGGAGCTTCATAGCGGTACAGGTCGCTTTGAACAGAGAGAACTGTATTTAGTAATTTGAATCATGAATCAACAAACAAACATAAGTAGATCAATCAAGACACAAATAAAGGGTCATCATTGTTTTAAATCTATAATTGGACTCGCAGATATCTCTTTCTTAAATCTGATAGATTGAGCTGTGAGTTCCGTCCGTACATTTGAATGAATCCAGTCGTGGTTCCAGGACCCACCATCATAGCTGGCAAGCTTGCATCTCTCATCAGATACATTCCGTACTTTGACCATTCCTTTCCTTTTATTTAATTCCCAGTCTTTCTACTTGTTTTCTGAATTTTGGATTCTGCACCTTTTTTCGAACACATTTGCTTTTATCATGTCGGTTTGGATTTATTTCAATAGTGTTCGATGTTGTCATAGACATCAGTGACAATGTAATATTTAGTGTTTTTGACAATGTTTGAAAATGTTCAATAGGAATGCACAATACACTATACCGTAATATGGAACAAAAAATTAGAAAAATTAGAAGAGTATAAATTGCTATTTTGATTCTAAACGTTGTCAAAATTATAGCTGAAAGTTGGATTAAGTAACATACTGTTGTATATTATTTCAATTTCTTCTTATTGTTATATTATTTGTTTATTTTTACCCCGGGTGTAATGAACCCGAGGTTTGATAAAAACGATTCGAGCAATATGTGCTGAATCGCCGCCCGGCTACTCGAGGTCATCTAGTTGCTTAAAGGAATTGTTGAAGAAGACTGCATTAAATTATTATTATTATTTTTTTTTTAATGCCCTGGGCTGTAAAGGTCCCTGGGCTAAAAAATAAGATAAAAGAGACTTTATTTAATTAAAGTTTTTAAAAAGCGATTAAAATAATTCCTCTGCACTCTGGGAAGCCGCTTTAGCCAAAGTGCCACTGAAGCAGACTGCATTGAATCGCTGGAGAGCAATAGACAGTCGCTGCCACAGAAAAGATTTTTCGCGCTTATCACCAGTAATGGCGCTATTATTATTATTATTATTATTATTATTATTATTCTTGTTTCTGCACAGCCCCTAAGGTAGGACTGGGTGAGAGGTGTAGCGTGGATGATCAGTGCAGAGATGGTAGCGCTGTCTGTTCAGGAGGATTTTGTGTCTGCGCCAGGGGCTACACTGCAAACAATACAACTTGCAGTAAGAGGAAAACTGATTTTATATCATAGTTAAACTATTATTGAATTCTTAACATTAAAACTGGAAGGATTATTGGAAGAAAAGAAAAGCAGAGGCAGACCGAGATTAAGAATGTTAGATTATTTCAAGATCCACTGGTGGGGGACATGAAGAGGAAAGCGGAAGACAGAGAAGAGCGGAGGCGTTATATACCATGGACCTGCCAATGGGCAGTGCACTAAGAGAGATAGATAGAGAGAGACCATTAAAACATTTTCAAAGTTAAGGAACCTCCTCACCTATAGTCGTGTTCGCTACAATTCAACCCTTTACTTTGACGTTGCACAGTTAAAAGTTCAAATATGATTAAGCAATATTTTACTATATAATACGTATAAGAGAATAATAGCAATATCTAACAATGGGTATCACGGCTTACAGCTGGTTTACTTTGCTTACCTGAATATAAGTTAAGTTAAAGATCTAGCGCAAGATGGTAAATCTCTCACCAAACTGTGCCCTGTGTCTGGTTATGAATGCTGTAAACTATCGCTATGCATGCAGCTTACATGGTAAGTGAAACATTGCAATCCTCTGTCAGCTCTTCCGTATTGGTATGACTTTCAGAGTAAAATGTGCCCCCTGTACAGTATGTTTATTTATGCCACTTGTAGACATGTATTTTGAAAGTTTCTGTCTCTAGCAAGACTTCTTTGAAGCATTGAGAAGCTTCAGTCAATACCGATAGAGATGGTCTGCCAATTACTATGGTGGAGGTATAATCAATTATAACTGACCTTGTCAATAACACGAAAACGACGTTAAACTTGTTACACTTCCAACATGGTGAAAGTATAAACAGTTTAACGTCGTTGTCGCGTACTTGATGGGCGGACCAACTTGAGAGACCGAGTGCTGAGAGCTTTGAGTGAAAAGAGTTACATTTTAGTGAATTAGATATTGATTGATTGTATTTATTGATTGATTTGCGACACCTCTGCAGTTTCTCAGGGGACGAATGGGACCCTGGACGCCTGGTGTCTGCCCGGGGATCGTTGTCTCGCTCCTAACGCTTACTGCAACCTCAACCTCTGCAAGTGTCTGCCCGGATTCTTCGAGAAAAACGATGCTTGTGGTAATATATATATATATATATATATATATATATATATATATATATATATATATATATATATATATATATTTATTTATTTATTTATTTATTTATTTATTTATTATGGATGGTGCTCACCAACCGAATGACGTTATTTTGGGTTTTCTGAAGTCGGTTTGATTTTTGTGCTTTGTGGAATTTTACTATACGCACAGTCCACGATGGGTCTATTCTTCAGCAATGCCAACACTACACTGATACAGATCTATAATATATAATATGAATGTACGGTAGGATAAGAAAAATTGATTAAAAAGACAAATGTGATGAGAGTGTCTAGGTGTAAAAAGCTAAATGAAAACGGTAATATCAACGCAACGATTACTGATAATCTTTGAGAGGAAGGAAGAAATGGGCCTTAAACAAGCATCTGTGCTTCCTGACCAAGTGTGCTGTTATGTTTTGTTCATAAGTTACTTGAGAGTAAACATAAGGTTTTACTGCTCAGCGACATTTAAATAATCCGTCCAATCTAAGCTCATCATTTCTACCGTTTAATCCCAGTTTAACTTGGGTCTGGATTAGAAAATTTTGTGGCAATTCTTCTGAAACCTTGGCGCTAACCAACCGAATGCCTTTTCTAACGTTTGTTTAAATTTTAGTGCTTTGTTGCCCTTTACGACAAGTGCAGTCCAAGGTTGATCTATTCTTCATCGACTCGGCCACAACATGCGTACCATCTCATTTAAACTACTTTTAATTAGAGTTTAGACAATAGCATATAATTAAATAATTAACAGAAATTAATTTTATGAAATATATTTATAAATTGTAAACAATAAAAATTTAAATGAAGAAAAATATCTACTTTAAAACTATAAACAATGTAATAGAAAATGTTTAAATGTTTCTCAGCTCCGGCTATTCCCCTGGAGGGAGCTTGCTCACTAGGAGAACTGTGCCTGACTGAGAACAGCGAGTGTAGGGGGGGCAGGTGTGCCTGTAGGTCAGGCTTCCACGATGTTAACAACGACTGCGGTGGGTTTATATAAACATTGCGTTTCGTAATCTTATCATATTTTAATTTTATCTTACTCTTAAGAGAATCTTATCATCAACTTCATCATCATCGTCATCATCCTCCCTTGAATCCCAGTTTAATTAGGGTTGGGATACAGATAGACTGTCTCAAATCCTCTCTGTCCTACACCTCACTACCATCCCTATTTGAGACTTCCATTCGTTTAAAATTTTGTAGCAATTTCTGGAGCCTAGGCGCTTTACATAATCTTATACTTTTTTATAATCCTATATTCTTACCATAGTCATATCTCTATCTTGTTATAATCTTACCAAGCTGTCACTGTCTCATCCTATAAGAGATATTTCAAAAGGAATTCGAAGTTCATTGATCCAATGCTTATCGTAGCATTTTTAACGTCTTAATATCGTAGAGGTAAGGTCATGAAGTTTTAAATGACAGATCCTAAGGTGAATTGAACCCTCGTGGGTTCGATACCTGCAGCGCTGATCTGAGAGCAAAATCTCGGACATTCACTGGACTGGTTACACAGAAAATGGTCTAAATTTCCTGACGGTTTAATCATGTGACATTAAAAGTGATAGATATCAACACAGCTGATCATTACACTATTTTTCTATCAGGCAAGTCTTAAACTGACTCTGCTATCTTTCTGTTAAAATGATCGTATCAATACTTTCTCCTAGCGGATTATATAACGGACTTTAACGATCATTTTCATAAACATTTGATTGATTTGATCAGTGAGCCAGGGGGGGCTAGGAATGGCTTGCCTCCCTGGTAACGCCTGTTCAGATGCCAACGCTTTCTGCCTCTATGGTATCTGCCTCTGCAGAGATAACTTCTACGAGAAGTTTGGAGAATGCCGTAAGAGAATACTACATTCTGCTTCGCTATATACTTTCTTTGATATCCTCTCATTCACTGCCTCTTTCTCATTTCTCACGCTCTGTCTCCCTCGGATCTCTGAATTTACATTTATAAATTATCAATTTTTATTGACTATTTATATCTTTTATTGACTATTTATATCTTTTATTGACTATTTATATCTTTTATTGACTATTTATATCTTTTATTGACTATTTATATCTTTTATTGACTATTTATATCTTTTATTGACTATTTATATCTTTTATTGACTATTTATATCTTTTATTGACTATTTATATCTTTTATTGACTATTTATATCTTTTATTGACTATTTATATCTTTTATTGACTATTTATATCTTTTATTGACTATTTATATCTTTTATTGACTATTTATATCTTTTATTGACTATTTATATCTTTTATTGACTATTTATATCTTTTATTGACTATTTATATCTCTAATTTTACATTAATAAATTGTCATCTATTTCATTGACTATTTGTCGATATGACTCATTTGATTGAATGTAATTTCTACAGATCCACGAGGTCGATATTTAACTCCATGTTTACCTCTAACTGCAAACGACTCGACCAGTGACTGGAGTTCACCCCGCTGTACTGATCCTTTCACTGTCTGTCTGGATGAACTGTGTCTGTGTGAGGAAGACCTAGCCTACGCCACCTTCAGGGAGTGTCGTATGTTATCAATCAATCAATCAACAAATTATTTGTACTGGCAAGTAATCAAAAAACGATGTAGCCAATCAATCAATCAACAACTCATTTTTTTCGTTTAGTATCGTTTATTTGTTCATCACAGCACAGATTATACAAGCAATAGGAAAGTGCATGTAGTTAGATAAACAAATAACAATACGAAAGAGGATACCACAAAAGAGCCATAGCTCTGTTCGGTATTTCCATAATTATTATCTTTAGCAGAGTCCAATTGAGTCAGAAATACAAATACATTTATACTACATTACCAATTACAGTAAAACCGTTGGTAGCCATTTGGAGAGAGAGAGAAGGAGAGAGAGAGAGAGAGAGAGAGAGAAAGAGAAAACAGTGTTACATACAGGTTAATGAAGACCAGAATTACATATAATCCGTAACAGAATAAGCGGTACAGTCACAGATAAAACATTTGAAAGCTGTACATAGTTACGAAACTGTACATCCTATCAACACTAGCTGTTCATTAATTGATCTGAAATAGAGGCTACCAATACAGCGAATATGAGCTTTTGAGTTAGAGTCAGAGGGTTTCTTTGTTGCAAACGGAGAGACAGTAATCAAATCTTTTTATTTTTTTTTTCTTTTGTAGTGCCTGTGGTTGCCCGTGTTGTGTCCGGGTTGCTGAATAGTAGACTAACCGTAGACTGCACGTGTCATAAAAGACGACAAAGCACTAAGATCCAAAGCCAACATCGGAAAGGACATTCGGTTATTTAGCGCCTAGGCTTCAGAAATATCTGCAAAATTTTCTAAAACGAATGTTGCCTACCCTAGAGAGTAGGCAACTTTACTGATGTATCCCAACAGACAAGAGTAGGTCTATTGGGATTCTAAACCTAGCTAAACTGGGATCCGAGGGAAGATTATGATGATGATGTTTTGCAGTACCTAAGATTGATCTGGGTCAGCGATGCAAGGCCACAGATGTATGCAAGGATGACCTGGCGATCTGTAGAGCTGGAGTATGCTCCTGTCTGGAAGGGCTAGATAATGTCAATGGAACGTGCGGTAAGTAGCTTTCTCGCTCACTAAAGAGCGCTTCTTTGAAGAATTTGATTTCTCTTATTTATATATTTTTTTAATTGAACTCTCGTGGGTTCGAATCCCAGCCGCACTGATCTGAGAGTAAAATCTCGGACATTCACTGAACTTGTTATACGGAGAATGATCTAAATTTGCCCAACGGTTTAAACATATGGTATTAAAAAGTGATAGATGTCAACATAGTTGATCGAATTTATGACTTCACAACAGCAATGCCTCTTCTAGCTCTTACTGAGGTCTCTAGCATAGGATAAAGCAAAGATATACCGCTGGAATAGTTTTCATTTGCTCTTTCCGACGTCTGCCTGTTCGCGTTCTACGACATGATCTGATGTGGCCAAATAATGTACGTTATTGTTGTTTGTGAGGAAACTGACGTTAACATTAGCTTCACCAGTTTTATTCCATGCCCTAAAATACGCAGATAAGGCTCATAAAGCTTATTTCAATACCATACAATTTGAATATATACTTTAAAGCCTATCAAAATTCGTTTGCTAATTACACCAGAACACAACGTTTTGTGGATTTGAAGAAAACTTCAACTGAATTCAACACATAGTGACAACTAGACTGATTTATGCACTATTTCAATGAAACAAATTCCTTGCGAAGTTCAATCTAAAATTGCTGATATAACTCTTATTTGGATGCAGTAAATTACAGAATTTTCTTTATAATGGCATAGCTAAGCGTGTGATTTGGACTTTTAACTAGTAGTTTTATCTACTATTACCCTTCAATGTGATCTCTTACTGACATCGAAGCTTTGGTAATAAAGCGGAAGTAAATAGACAACGTTAATGTATGCTATTGGATCGTATTAGGTAGTATTCAATTGTGTCACATTACATCTCATTTTCTATTTCAATGCATCATGCGCGGCAAGTTTAATGTTTTGCGTTGTACTGTATTTTATTGTACAGTGCATTACTTTAGCGTATTCATTGTACGTTTTCACGCCTTTTAGTCGTTTAATTGACAACTAATTTAAAGCATACCCTTAGAGATCATTCACCGGCTGGAGCCAGTGGCGATGTCGGTAAGATATTCGACGGCGGATCAGTATGTGCGGGGTTCAAATCCTGGGCTCGTCCGTCACTGACATCTCCTTCGAGTGAGGAAACTGGGGTTAACATTAGCTTTAGTTTTATTCATTATCTGCTCTCTGTTGATATATCGTACCATGTGTCTCTAGTTAGAATGTCTTAATAGCGTAGGGGGCAACGTCATGAAGTTTTTAGTGACACACCCTGAGGTGAATTGAACCATCGTGGGTTCGAATCCCATCCGCGCTCATCTGAGAGTAAAATCTCGGACATTCACAGGACTGGTTATACGGAAAATGGTCAAAATTGTCTAACGGTTTAAACGTGTGGTATTTAAAAGTGATAGATATCAACATAGTTGATCATTTCACTGTAATGTGTGTTTATTTTTTACTGTTTTCAGTTGTAGGAGATGGAAGTAGAGACGGGAAGTTGGACGGTTCCTGTCTTCCAGGCGATGTTTGTACGGATAAGAACACTTTCTGCACGCACAACGTCTGCAAATGCTCACCAGGCTACTTCGACAAGAGTCAGATCTGTGGTAGGTTTGGAATAGAGGCTTGGTCCCAGAAAAAATGAAACCAGATTACCTAGTTTTGATACTATCCTTTCTAATTACAGATTAAAGTTTAGAATGTGCTTGCTGAATATGTCTAATTCTATAAATAATTATCTTAAAAGCTGGTAAAAGCTAAGGTTAACGTCAGTTTCCTCACTCGAAAGCGATGTCAGTGACGAGCGAGCCCAGGATTTGAACCCGCATCAACTGATCCGCGGTAGAGTATCTTACCGACTTCCAGCCAGTGGCGAAATCAGCAAATAAATCAGCTTAGAGCTCAATATATGCACAGCCTATTTGCTTTTCTGGTTCTTGCTGCATTGTTGTATGTGCAAGATTCGTGTATGGGTTATTATACCTGAAACAAAGCAATAAATTTAAAAAAAAGAAAAATAAAAACGCATTTAGAGTAACCATTTTGCACCGTTTATTGGACTCTGTTGAATTTGGTGTCATAGTGCTCATTGTTGTCATGTACAACAGTAGTACTCTAATTATGCTGTTGGTGCTGTTGTGACGATCATGATTCCATTCTACTCTATTTTTAAAGCAGCCACTATAGGAAGATCTAATACATGATACAATGTAATTTGATATATGAAAACTTGCTTATTCTGCTTTAACATACAAGTTCATGTGTGTACGTGCATTATACTTAATTGTATTTTTTGTACTTATTTGTACTTAATTGTACTTGTTTGTGCATATCTTCAATTTAGCAGTAGTATCATTTTACTTTCCCGTGTCATGTCGAAACTCTGAAGAATTGACTAATCGTTAACTACATGTTTCGTAAGAAACAACTAAGCTTGAGCTGAAGAAGGCAATCGGAAATCACCTCTGAGGCCATATTTTTCTCCAACTATATATAACTACATAAGGCATGGATAGGGTCTAGCTTTTTGTTAAGGGACTAACTTGTTGACCTATGAAGTGCTCTTTATGGAGCCAGACTCTGGAAAGAAAGAGGTATATTGGATCTGCCATATGGCAGATCTCCGGAGTAAGATCATATTACTGCGTCTCTTTGAGTATTTCTGTTTATATCTCTATATCTCTATAATAATAATAACGAATAATGTTTATATCTCTATAATAATAATAACAGCAATTAGAGTGCCACAGTCATCAATGACAACATCGAGCACTATTGAGAAAAATCAAGCCGGCGAGCAAAAAGCAGGTCAAAGAAACGGTGCAAATTCCAAAATCTCTAATACAGTCCAAAGTAAAGGGAATTAAAGAAAAGGAGGTTTAGGCGCTGGTCGATACTCGTGGACACTGGATGGGGAAAAGAGAGATGGAAAAGATAGGTCTTCAACTGCCTATGGAACTATGTGTTTCTGTGTGTTTCTTTAGTTCCAAAAATACCCAACGGATCACCTTGCTCCAATGGTGAGGTCTGTAACAGTACCTACGCTATCTGCGTGTCAGGAATCTGCCAGTGTTCCGACTATTTCTTTGAATCGTCGAGCAGATGTTGTAAGTTATTGTAACGCAGTTATGTATGCTATAACGTCATTAGGACCAGTTTAGGTACTTGATTGATGCTTGAGCGACATAATATTCGAGTGTTTTTTTATTATATGGTATACTTATTTTACTGGTATTTAGCAGTATATTCTGTACTCATTGAACTGCTATTTCTCATTATATTCTATACTTAATTTTTAAATACTTAGTAGTGCCATGGTTAATTTACTTAATAAAAGCAACAATTAACTTAACAATTTATTTAGTTACAAAGCATTCACGGATGGATCGGTCATGTAATGACCTGACGACCAAAATTGGGTCTACCAGCCTTAAACTACAGACGCTGAAAATCCTACAGGCCTACTCCCAGCCTCAGGCCTACAGGCCTACTCCTAGCCTCAGGCATACAGGCCTACTCCCAGCCTTAGGCCTACCGGCCTACTCCCAGCCTCGGGTTTTTTAAAGCAGCCTTTAAAGTAATTTTCTTAGTGAATTAAAAATATTTCTCATACTTGAAAGCGATTTGTTGATGACAGAAGCGTCTGCATAACAAATTATTACCAATGCCTCCTTATTTCCTGTGATTCTTAGTTACGCAAAACTTATAATTACGAAGAATGGAATATAGAAGAGAGAGGGAGGGAGCCAGACAAACATATCTATAGGCAACAGATAGATAGACAGGCAGACATACAGAACAAACGCAGACCTACAGATAGAGATATGAATAAAGAAGTCTATTGTTATGTTCATAATATTACGGAATAGACCAAAGATAAACAGTACGTGTCGAAAGAGGCGACTAACCAAGAACTGAGGAAGGAAATTTGAAACCGCATTAGAGGCCATAATTTCTAAGCTAAAGGCTCTTGCGATTTCAAAGACCTTTTGACGGTATCAATTTAACGGTCAACGGTTTGTTTTTGCTGAGCGCTAAACCTGACTTGAGTATAAATATGTAATAATAATAACAACAATTAGAGTGATACAGTCATTAATGACAACATCGAGTACTATTGAGACAAAATCAAGCCGGCAAGCAAAAGGAAGGTCCAAAAACGGTGCAAATTCCAAAATCCAGAAAATCAGTCCAAAGTAAAAGGAAGTAAATACCTTGAACTTAATACCTTAATACCTTGTACTTAGAGAAAGTTATATTAGTAGGTTCCAAATAAATACCTGTATGATTGAAAAAACTTGACATTGCTGCAGTGCCTAGAGGAAACATCAATACACCTTGTCTACCTGGAGGAATCTGCATTGATAATAATCTACAGTGCTACGTCGATAGAGATCTCTGCCTCTGCAGACCAGGATTCCAGGACATAAATTCCCTCTGCGGTATGTTTTGTATGAGTTCAGTATGTACGATGATCATCTTAATGAATGTCTCAATAGCGTAGTGGTTGGAGGTGTAGCTAAAGTCATGAAGTTCTAAATGATGGACTCTGAAGTGCATTGAACTCTTGTGAGTTCGAATCCCAGCCGAGCCGATTAAAAGAATCTTTAACATTTGCGCTTACGTTCAATTTCGTTAAAATTGTAATTTAGCTGAAAATCTACTAATAAAAATACATTTTATTTTATTACCTTTTTTTCAGCTTCAACGTCATCAGAATCCCTCCCACCAACGCCTAGCGCCACGCCTCCTCTTAGTTCGACGCCTCCCATTGGTTCAAACATATCGACTGTTACACCGGTCAGCCCTGTCACAGTCGAGCCTGCAGAGCAGGGCGCCAGACTATTTGGCCCATGCTCCGCCCATCAGCTAATCTGTCGCCATGACAACGCTTTCTGTTCTAATGGAACGTGCCTGTGTCAGTCATCGTTCTATGCTCAGAATGGATCGTGCTGTATGTAATTAGACTTATATAGTTTATTTTGTATATTATCATATTAATAAGTTTCTATTGAATTTTGAAACAGAGATGCTGTATGATCACTGAAGTAGGAATTGAAGGTTTGCCTAATTAGTAAAAAAATAAGTAAATACGCATAACAGTGAAAAGATCAACTATGTTGCTATCTATCTTGATTAGGCCTAGTGTTACTTCCACTTAAATGATCTACCAAAAACCTCTAAATTCTTATTCAATATATTCCATTATATAAATGTCCTTTCTCGTGTCGTATGTAGGCCTAATGTTCAGAAATTCACTTCTCAAACTTCTTCTAAGTCTTCTTTAGAAACTTTCAATCACTCAACGTATAAAATTAAAGATAGATTCCTTCTTTTTCAAAGGAGTAGATGATGGCAAACCATCCTGTCTTTCTGACCTCTTGTCTATCAATAAACTCTCTCGTAGTCTTCGATCCTTCAGTAAAATTCTTCCTACTGTATCGGGCATTAGATCTGGCATTGACAGACGTTCCTTTGTGTTTTCTGCTCCGATAATATGAAACTCTCTGCCAAAAGATCTTCAATCTTGTAATTGTATTAAACCTTTCCTGGACAAGCTAAAAACTCATCTCTTTCTGTCATAAGTCAATATTCTGACACTCTTATTTCGAATCCTGTACATGCGCTGTTTTAATTTGATTATTCTTGCATTCTTTTTATATTCTGTGTGAATTTTTTGGCGTCTGTTGATGTAGGGTCCGCTTGAGACGTCCCTGACATTTCCTAATGGCCAGAAACCGGACGTTAAATTCTTATTGATTGATTGATTGTCTCCTATATTATTAAATCCTTGACTGTAGAGTTGAGTGCCAAATATTAATATTAAAAATTATAAATAAAACGTGGAAACATTACTAATTTGTACAAATAATTGTACGTCATTTATGTGAACTGGCTGGAGCCAGTGGCGATGTCAGTAAGATACTCGACCGCGGATCAGTATTTGCGGGGTTCAATGCTGGGCTCGCCCGTCACTGACATCGCTTTCGAGTGAGGAAACTGACGTTAACATTAGATTTACCATTCTATGCTTATAGTAATATATGTTATATTAATTCAGCGATTAATTCATAATTTCTTAAAAAAGCTATCTTATATCTGAACTAAAAGATAGTAGTGATTTTCGTGAAGTTTTCTTGTAATTGTAACTATACACTACAATCGACGTAATTTGTCATTTGAACTCTTCCTCTGTAATTTATAATTGCACCAGAATTGTTTTGTTAAATCCTGAAATTATGCTATTTCATTAAAGTCCTATTGTCCGAAATTAATACGAGTTATTTATAACAGTACAAATACCACTCATTTATGATTACACACTGTGCTCTAAATCTGTTTATAATTTTTAATAGTGCCGAAAGGTCAGCTTGGCGCACCATGTCTATACGGACTATGCTCAGATGTGTTCGCTCAGTGTGAGGCTGGTATGTGCTCATGCAGAGCTGGATACGTGGCCACAGCTTCAACTTGCAGTAAGTTCTTCTTATTGGTATTGGTATTGGTTTTAATCAATCAATCAATCGATAAGAATTGCACATCTGGCACACAGCAAGCGTTATAAACTTCTTTGTTTAGTTTTAGTTCTTGACGTTTTCGTTATTTCTTCTTTCGCTCCACGGTTTTTAGTAATCGGTGCCATTAGATAGCGCATCGATTCAGCAGGCAGGGATTTAAGAATAGCCTTCCAGCATCATGGGAACTTAATTTATTCAAAGCTCTCAGCATTCGGTCTTCCAAGGTGATCCCAAATCCAAGTTACAACCGAGCCCGACGTTGCTTAGCTTCGTCTGTTGAAGGGTACGTTTAGCCAAATACGCTAACCTCGCCCTCGCAGACAAGTAGAGGATGTAATACTCTATTACTTTATTATCACGTAGAGCACTCTATTTTAATTGCAAGCATTAAATAGACACTCTTTAAAGTTAGCTTATTAGAGATTCCGCAAATTATAACACTTAAACTAAATTAGCCATTTAATTTTATTTAAATTTGGAAAATTTAAACCATTAAGTAATTTAATCAATTAGCCGAATTACCGGTCCTGTAGATATCCGAGATGTTACTCACAAAGCGGCTCGACCAAAGAGCTGCATTGTGAGTAAAATCAAAAAAAGATAAAATTAAAAGAACAAGTAAAATTTTTTTTAAATTTTTTAATTATTTGTGTCAACTAAACTAACTCACCGGATGTATGGAGAGTTTTGATTGTGAAGAAAGATGGAAAATATCAGAGTACTAAAGTAAAAACGCTGGTAAAGCTAATGTTAACGTCCGTTTCCATCCTCGTAAGCGATGTCAGTGATAGGCAAGCAAAAGATTTGAACCCCGCACATGCTGATCCGCGGTGCAATGTCTTGCCGACATTTGCCAGTGGCGACACTGTACAATATTTATACAGTACATGTAACTCACATGAATTGTGTGCGATAAATAATTAAATAAACAAATACTTAAATAAATAATTAATTAAATGTACATATGTGAGCGCCACTTCCAGAAGATCTCAGACAGGAGTCTGTTCACTGGCTTGAGGTCCACCACTCACTTTGGTCGACCTGATTTCCCGGAAGTCCTGAAAGTCGTCATGAAAGAACATGCATCGACTAATGTATTCGGAGTGTTTAGCTGTGGACCACCTCCCCTCACTCGCAGCGTTGAGCAGGCGTGCTCCAGGGACAACGCCTACACCAGCGATGTGCTCTTCGTCCATCATCACGAAAACTTTTAATCATCATTGATTGATTGATTTATATGATAGTAATAATAATAATAACCTGAATAATAATAATAATAATAACACACATTATAGTGAAATGAACCACTACGTTGATATCTATCACTTTTAATACCATAATGCTAAATCCGTTAGGCAATTCTGACCATTTTTCATGTAGCCAGTCCAGTGAATGTCCGAGATTTCACTCTCAGATTAGCGCGGCTGGGATTCGAACCCGTGAAGGTTCAATTCAACTGAGGGTCTGTCATTTAAAATTTCATAACGTTATCTACATTAATTAAATAAATATTTCTAGAAAGAAAACCAGCCCTGGGTGAGGCTTGTGACGCCGAAGCTGTTTGCGCTGACGCTAGCGCTATCTGCTCCAATCAGCGATGTGCCTGTGTCAGCCCGTACGTCGAGACAAACAAGATCTGCAGTAAGTTGCAAAGAGCTTTCCTAATTTACCTTAACTAGAGCAAGAGAATCCCTTGCCTCTAAAAGCTGGTAAAACTAGTGTTTCCTCATTCGAAAGCGATGTCAGTTACTGGAGAGCCCAGAATTGGAACCCCGCATACACTGATCCGCAGTTGAAAATCTTACCGACAGCGCCACTGGCTCCGGTCTATCAGCATTTGTGTATTTTGGATTTGTTTGTTTTATTTTATATTGAATCTGAGTATTGTTTTATCTGTTGTAGGAGTTTTAACAATTCCAATTGGCAAAGAAACTTTCTCTCCCACAGTATTAATCGAAATCTGTGACGGTTTTACTGAAAGTTTTTGAATGCTGTCAGATCAAAAGATTTACACAGTTTAGGAAGCGTACGATAAAGCATGGGTTGGAATCCTAAAGTTTCGACAAATAAACTGCAAGACCAATCTGTAAAGCAGTGGAACAATGGTAGTGTCTCAATTTCTTGACAGAAGAATTTGCGGTTTACAATAAAATAATTGTAATAAAAAGTTTTAATGATAATTAATTATTTCGTAAATGGTTGACTGATCGGTTGGTTGATTGATTGGCTGAACGACGAACTGACTTACTGACGGATTGATTGACTGTCTGACTGATGTCTTGCTTGCTTGCTTGATTCATTGATTGATAGATAGATTGATTGATTGATTGATTGGTTGATTGATTGATTGATTGATTGATTGATTGACTGACTGACTGACTGACTGGTTGATTGATTGATTGATTGATTAATTGATTGAGATCGATGAATCGACTGACCGACCGACCGATTGATTGATTCGCAGAATAAAAATAAAATAATGAATTTTTATAATTACAATTAATGTTATGCCTACTCTACTTATTTCAGGTAAAGCCGGTGACCTGCTGTCTGTATGTCTGCCTGGAGCGCTCTGTTCCTCTCTCAATATGTCTTGTACCTCGGCCAATATCTGTGACTGTCGTCCTGGTTACTTCCGCGCTAATGGCGTCTGTCGTAAGTGTTGAAGATTTATATCATCATCATCATCGTAATCATCGTCGAACGTCATCATCGTCGTCGTCGTCATCGTCATCGTCGTCATCATCATCATCATCATCATTGTTATCTGCAACTTGACCGGTGACACCTCTCAGAGAGTTCAATGATCGGGCGAGAGACAGATCCTGGATATATTGCTCTATGAGGACACGATAAGAAGATCATCCTCATCATCGTCATCCTCATCATCATCATCGTCGTCATCCTCATCATCCTCATCATCATCCTCATCATCATCATCATCATCATCATCATCCTCTTCAGTTTAGATAGGGTCGGGATACGAATAGACATGTAATTACATGTAATAATAATAGAATAATAATAATAATAATAATAATAATAATAAAGGTTTAACGTCCGTTTCCTCATCCAAGGATGATGTCAGGGCCGTCCCCAACAGCACACATCGCTACGGATCAATTCACCCAGGCCAATGTAGTTTCTTCAAATTATTTTCATTAGGAAAATTAATACTTTTACGTCGATTAGTTTCAACTATTCTGCCAGAAATGGTTTTGTAGAAAGTTTTTACATTAACAGCAATTAGGTCTTGTTGTTGTTGTTGTCGTTGATGCTGTTGTTGTTGCTGTTATTGTTGTTGATGATGTTGTTGTTGTAGTTGTTGTTGTTGCTGTTGTTGTTGTTGATGCTGTTGTTGTTGTTGTTGTTCTTGCTAGGTGCACGCGTAGCTCTGGGCGGCACGTTGTTGTTGTTGGTGATGATGATGTTGTTGTTGTTGCTGTTGTTGTTGTTAGGAGCACGAGTAGCTCTCAACGAGACGTTGTTGATGTTGATGTCGTTATTGTTGTTGTTGTTGCTAGGAGCGCGAGTAGCTCTTGGCGGGACCTTGTTGTTGTTGTTGTTGATGTTGTTGTTGTTGATGTTGTTGCTGTTGTTTATCTTTTATTGTTGTTGTTGTTGTTGTTGCTAGGAGCGCGAGTAGCTCTGGGCGGGACGTTATTGATGTTGATGTTGATGTTGTTGTTGTTGTTGTTGTTGATGATGCTGTTGTTGATGTTGTTGTTGTTGATGTTGTTGCTGTTGTTTATTTTTTTATTGTTGTTGTTGTTGTTGTTGCTAGGTGCACGAGTAGCTCTGGGTGGCACGTGCTCACGTGATGATGTCTGCACGGATGAGAACGCCTCGTGTATTGACGGTTACTGCACCTGTCAGATCTCTACTAGATACAGAACTCAAGATAACCAATGTGGTAGGTGTCATCATCATGATCATTATCATCAGCGTCGTCATCATCAGCATCATCGCCGTCATCGTTATCACTCAGGACAACCAATGTGGTGGGTGTCTGGTGGACTTCATCATCATCATCGTCATCAGCATCATCATCATCATCATCATTATCAGCATCATTGTCATAAGTTCCTTACTTTCTGAACAGAACATAGGGCGGCAACATTCCTCCATTCATTTCTATCATCAGCAACCCTCAGCCTTTTCCAACCCTCACAGCAAATATGTGATTAATCATGGAAAGGATTTTAAATACCAGTAATGAGAAAATCAGCCCAAAGTTATGGAATTAAATGAAATAATGTTTACGTATAGGTCACAACTCGTGAGTATAGGTTGAAAAGAGACATAAAAAGAAGATTTTAATTGCCAATGTTCATAGTTAGTATCTTTCCGTGCTATCCCTAACCCTAAATCTTACCCTAGGAAATGACTATTTATGAATTTGTTAAAGCCAAAGAAAAAATAAGACAAATATAAATATAAATAAAACTTTCAATGTTACGAAGGAAGCAAGGCAGTAATTGATGCTTTTTATTATTTATTATTTATTATATGGTTATTATTATTATTATTATTATATTAATTATTTGTTGTTTATTTTTATTATTTGATTGGTTTTATTATTACTGATTTATTACTACTGATTGGTTTTTTGCCTGTGCTGATGATCATTCTGTAGGCACTCGAGGCACCCTGATGTCTCCTTGCTTGGTGGGAGGCGCTGGAAATACTGGGGGGCAGGAAAGCAGTCTCTGTCTGGACTCTGCCCTTTACTGCTCAGCTGGTCTCTGTAAATGCAGATCTGATGAATATTTTGCGTTCAACGGACAGTGCGGTAAACATAGTTATAAATGTTAACATCTCACTCTTAGTGCACTACCTACTGGCAGGTCCATGGTATATAACGCCTCCACTCTTCTCTGCCATCTGCCTTCCTCTTCATTTCCACATATGAGTGGGTCTTTAAATCATCTAACATACCTAATCTCGGCCTGCATCTACCTCTTATTTCGATGTGAAATGTTAACATATGCTTCATAAACCCAAGATAGCCTAGCTTTTAGAGCATTAGTTGTTTTAAGGCGTGGAACCGGACGTTAAATTCTTATTGATATTGATTATTGAATTTTACCTAAGACTTTTGATGCACGTTATATGATGTAAGTTTGCCCGTTTTGCGTCCGGGTTGCTGAAGAATAGACCAACCGTTTTAAACGTTCAACTGTAACTGGAGCCAGTGGCGGTGTCGGTGTCGGTAAGATACTCAACCGCGGGTCAGTATGTACGGGATTCAAATCCTGGACTCGCCCGTCACTGACATCGCTTTCGAGTGAGGAAACTGACGTTAACATTAGCTTTTTTAAACTTGTTCTTATAAATAATCTTCAAAAACGGGTTTACTCGTATTTACTATTTTGCTTGTCTTTATACTAGTTTACTCTTATTTAATCATTTGACCAGTCTCTAATATTTTACTAGTAGTTACTATTTTACTATTGTACTCTTATTTACTATTTTACTCGTATTAACTATTTTGCTATTTTACTCGTATTAACTATTTTGCTATTTTACTCGTATTAACTATTTTGCTATTTTACTCGTATTAATTATTTTGCTATTTTACTCGTATTAACTATTTTGCTATTTTACTCGTATTAACTATTTTGCTATTTTACTCGTATTAACTATTTTGCTATTTTACTCGTATTAACTATTTTATAAGAATTCTATTATTTTATAAAAAGAAGACCATATTGCTGCACTATGTTGATGTTGTACAGTTCGTAGGCTGCCACTGGGCGGGGCCTGCGTGGCGTCACGTGATCAGTGCGCTGACACTGGTGCTCTCTGTCTGTCTGGTGTCTGCGCCTGTCGTCAAGGTTACCAAAATACAAGCTCCGCCTGCGGTAATTATTATTAGTATTATAATAATAATAATTATTATTATTAAGTAATTATTGTTACTACAATGTTGTCAAATGCAGTAGCACACAGATCTCTGGTTCCTTTGTGTATACACTTTCATATTGCCTTTTTTCTTACTTAAACACTGCTATGTAATATGTATGTTTCTATTGCTTTCAAATTCATTATCGTCATCTTCTTCCCTTAAATCCCAGTTTAACCAGGGTCGGGATACGAATATTAATATTAATATTATTGTTAATATTATTATTATTGTTAATATTATTATTATTGTTAATATTATTATTATTGTTAATATTATTATTATTGTTAATATTATTATTATTGTTAATATTATTATTATTGTTAATATTATTATTATTGTTAATATTATTATTTTTGTTAATATTATTATTTTTGTTAATATTATTATTTTTGTTAATATTATTATTTTTGTTAATATTATTATTTTTGTTAATATTATTATTATTGTTATCAGAACCTTTAATGCCCTGGACTGTATAGGACCCTAGGGTAAAAAAATAAGATAAAAAGAGACTCTATTTAATTAAAAGTTAAAAAATGAAGCGCTTAAGATAAATTAATAATAATGATAATAATAGTATTAATAACGACAATAATAATAATAATAATAATATTAATATTATTATTAGGGCGCCTGTTTGTGTAGATTCTGCAAGAGACGTCTCTGATATTGCCTTATTACGAGGAACCAGACGTTATATTCTTATTGATTGATTAACTGATAATAATAATAATTATTATTATTATTATAGTTATTGTAATTATTATTATTACTACTATTATTATTATTAATATTAACTATGAAAACTTACATAGAAGTGTTATGACCGAAATCGGTCTTAAACAAGGTCAATCAGAATAATAAACTAAATTAAAAATTAACCGTATGGATTGAAAATTTGTTCCATACAACACCTAGTATTAGATACAGAATAATTATAATTATTGCGTATGACTTCATTTTTGATAAACGATTAGATATAATATATGTAAGGATATGATGATAATAACATTAATAACCTCCGACAATTTTATAGCAGTGTCATGGCCGGTGTCCGGTCTTAGAAACCGCTTTACAGGTTCGTGGCAGGAACATATATAATATATATAATGATTTCTGTCACATATACTTGTGTCTCATAGTTGTAGTCACTATCTACCTTATGATTTTGTTTATTCGTTTTTTCTCATTGGTATATATTACATACTGCGCAATGCTTAACGAGGCATTGCTTAAGTTGTTATTTTCGTTGTTTTGTTATTTTATTATTATTGCATGTCATGCGTAATAATTACCTTTTAATTAAATTTCGCTTTATAAAAATTAAGTTATTTATTTTATAATTATATTGATTTGTTTTATATATCATTAATTAGCTGATTTACTAATTATTAATTATTATTTATTTTGTTATATAAAATGTTATTTTTTTTAATGACTTATTTATCTATTTCAGTCTTGGCTGATGCAGCTGGCGGATCTCTATTGGGTCCGTGTTTAAATGGGTCAGTAGATCAGCGTTGTACAGTCGCTCATGGTGCCTGTGTGAGAGGGGTGTGTCGTTGTGCTGTGGGCTTCTTTCCTCGTGGCTCCACCTGTGGTAATAATAATAATAATTGTCAAGGTCGATTCGATATATATTAGTATGTATTTAGTATGTATTTGTACTTGTAATTGTATTTCTAGTAAAGTATTTAATAATACTGCTGGATAAGTAAAGTTAAGATTTAAAGTATTGAGTTTTATTAAAGTGAGATCCTAGGCGGTAGCTAAGCTAGGGCAAGTGACCAATGAGGGCATGCCTAAACAGGAAGAGAAGAGAGATCCAAGATGGAAGCGTGACAACACGGACGTAAAACGTGCCAAGTTGAAAATAAATTTAGGAGATTTTAAGAATCTCAAGAGTAGACAAATTGAGAGCAATTCGAAGGGTTCGGGTATTCGAACTATTTGTAGTCCATCGAACAGTCCATGTGGAGAGAGCGATCGGTAGGCGATCGAAGAGGGAAGAGAGTTCCATCGAAATATTCTAACCTAGGGATAGTATTAGAAGGTATCCTAGTAGGCGAATAGTCGAGAGGAAAGTTAAGTAAAGAGTAGAAACTTGTGCTAGAGAGCGTATTAGTAATTTGTATGTCAAAAGTAATATAAAGTACTTGCTTTGGCGATATATTTAAAGTGAACTGTAATTAGATAGAAAGTGTAATTTAAAGTTATTCGAATTTCGCGTACACGTGTTATTTGAAATCGTTTTAGTTTTCGTTCTACTATATATCCGTGTGTTATTTTATTTCTTTTCGTATTAAATTAATATTTAATTTAATACAGTCGTTGAAGTTATCAATCACTTAGCAGGATATCTAGATTCAGTCCAATCGAGGACAGGTAAATATTCCAAAATAATTACTAGAGGCAGTTTATTAGGAATTTGAATCTGAACCATTTGATGTCAGGTCCTCATTTTACTTCAGATTAAAAATTGTAGAATCAGGTTCCTAACAATAATAATAATAATAATAATAATAATAATAATAATATACTGTAATATATAATAATATATAATAGATCATTATAATAATAGATCATTATAATAATATATAATGATCTATGGAGGAGATTGAGGGGTTCCTAGCGTGCCCAGGAATGTATAGTAATGTATTTATATCGTATTTTTACAACAGATCGACGATCTTGTGGTGAAGAATACAATATAAATACAAAACCATATAAGTAGTACAATGAAATACGAATAATAATAATAATAATAATAGCATAGATTTAACGTCTTTTTCCTCATACAATGATTTTGTCTGGGACGTCTCCCCATCACATGCCACTACAAATAGATTCATCCCAAACGATCTGAAAAAAAACATGTGCTGAAGAGAAGGAATAAGACCCTAAACGGTGCCGATCCGGTGATCAAACCTTTTATAACGTAAAAATCTTGAGCTACTTGAATATTAACATTTCGGGTATTCACAGTACCGGAAAATTGATAATTGATTGTAAACTGTGTAGAGCTGTAAACAAGTAATTAGTTTTTAATAATTGATTGTAAACTGTGTAGAGCTGTAAACAAGTAATTAGTTTTTAATAATTGATTGTAAACTGTGTAGAGCTTTAAACAAGTAATTAGTTTTTAATAATTGATTGTAAATTGTGTAGAGCTTTAAACAAGTAATTAGTTTTTAATAATTGATTGTAAATTGTGTAGAGCTTTAAACAAGTAATTAGTTTTTAATAATTGATTGTAAATTGTGTAGAGCTTTAAACAAGTCATTAGTTTTTAAGTAATGTGTTGGATTCCGTAGGCGAGTAGCGCTTAATAAGTATTTTAAGGATATTCTGATGATATTCTAATTCGCTTGAAGAGTAGGAGTCAAGCACTAACTTAGAACACTTAATTAATAATTTTTCTTATCCGACGAGGAAGACTAATTGAAACTGCGGCCTTGAAATTCTTTGAAAGTCCAAAACATTATGAAAGTCCAAAACAAACAAAAACAAAACAAACAGAAACAAAAGTCTCAAAATTCGAAAATTTGCAAGCTTGATATCTCCGACAAATTATTTTTCAAGCAGCCACAGTGTAAGAATAGAATAGAATCAAAGTTCTATTACGTGCTAGGCAATTACAGTATGCAATGAATTTAATACATGGACATGAAGCGGAAAACAGAGATGAGTGGAGGCGTTATATACCATGGACCTGCCAGCGGGGCAGTGCCCTAAGTGAGAGAATTATCTTTTCTTGATCTGTGCTTTCAGTGCCGATGGTGCCTTTGGGCGGTGCCTGTGTGGAAGGAGAGAACTCCTGTGCTGATCCTAACTCAGTGTGCACCAGTGGACGCTGTCAGTGTTCGGCTGAATACTACCTGTCTGCAGATAATGCAGTGTGTAGTGAGTGTTCAACTTTCTAATCTCAGGAAATCTCAAAGATTCTTTTAAAAAAATAATAAATATGGGTTTAATGTCTAATGTCTTCTTCGACACGTACAGTGATCGGTTGGTCAATTCTTCAAACATCCCGGACACAAGACGGGACCTTCGTTTCCTTTCTTTCCATTAAATAAAAATCATTCACTGGACAATTGTAGTCACTGAATCTTTAACTGCCTCAGTTAACAATTTTACTGCAGATTTAAAAACATTTGACATTTCATTGCAGCTTTTAATTTACATTGAAATAGACTCGCACAAGAACTTGATTTATGTCTAGTGTTTATCGATGCTAATTAATGCTTATATTTAATTCTTGCTAATTAATTAATCAATCAATAAGAACTTAACGTTCAGTTCCTCGCCGTAAGACAATGTCAGGACGTTATGACAATTATATAGTTAAGTATCATTGTAAAGCTATGGAAAATTTTGGGAGGCTATATATAATAATAACAGTAATAACCACCGACAATTTCTATAGCGGTGTCATGGCCGGTGTCAGGTCTTCGAGAGCACTTTACCGGTTCCTGGTAGGTTATTATTAATCCTTTCCATGATTAATCATATCTTTGCTATTAACACCGCCAATCGGCAGTAAGCTCCGATATAAGATTAACCTTCCATGGGCCAAAGGGGATATCCAAAATCACTTGACTGACCTAGGATTTGAACCCAAGCCACATGTATCCGAAGCGAATACTCTAACCTTTACGCCATATCCCTTCCGTATGTATTGATTTGTATGCTTTTGGGTTGTTTCAGTGGCACGTGGCTACCTGGGGGGCCCCTGTGCCCAGGGCTCTCTGTGCTACAGCGCTAACTCCGTGTGTCAGGCAGGTCAGTGCGGCTGTGCCAACAGGTACTTCAGCAAGCACTCGACGTTCTGCGGTACGCCTCTCTTATTTATTTGCCTCTCTTATTTTCCTTTTATGGAAACATATGTAATATTTATTTCACTAAAATCTTGATAGTAAACAAAAGCAGGATAACAGACAAATAATTTTATAATAATATAAGTTGAAGAATATGTCTATATATTTGTTAAATTTTATAATATTATAATTTGAATAATTTCTAGATATATATTTTGAAATTGATTTGTTATTTTTTGACAGTTCGCCAGATAGCGCTGTGGGCGGCGTGTGAGGAGGGCGATGTGTGTGAGGACAGCGGCGCTACCTGCTGGCTGGGCCAATGTGACTGTGTCACTGGTAGATACGATCGTTCTGGGAGATGTGGTAGGTCCATTCCTCCTTCCAAGAGAATCTGTCGCTCTCTCTCTTCTTCTCTCTCTCTCAGTCTCTCTATCTCACTTTCTCTTAGTCTCTCTGTCTATCTCTCTTTCTCCCACTCTCCCTTTGTATCTCTCTTTCTCTCAGTCTCTCTGTCTATCTCTCCTTCTCCCACTCTCCCTTTGTATCTCTCTTTCTCTCAGTCTCTCTATCTGTCTCTGTCTGTCTTTTTTGCATATAGTATAATCTACAATACTCGTTATCCGTTTTTCTTGCCTTTATATCTGCTTCCAACGCTTTATTCTTATCAAGCTAAATGTTATTTTTCTATCTTCTCATTCTTCTTCACACCCGCAATACTTCTTTCGAAACAGAAACATAAATATAGCTAATATTATTGATATTTATATTAATGGAATCTTTATTCTGAATTTAAAATATTAAACGCTCTCAGGATTACATTGATTGATTGTGTTTGTGATGACAGTTGCCAGACTTCCATTAAATCAGCAATGTTCACCAGATGGCAGCGATGTGTGTGTTGATCGCAATGCTGATTGCCTGGCTGGCACATGCAGCTGCCCTGCTAACTTCATACCTCAGGCCAATCAATGCTGTACGTTACGTCTTCTTCGCTTTTCTGTGGGTTTAACGTCAAGGTCAGAAGCCCGAAAGGTTTCTCTTCAAGACGCCGAACCCGACCGATGACCATGACTGTGGTTGATCAACTGATCGAACAGCAAAGCAGCAGTCATACTGGACTGAGTGATGATCCAGTTCTCAATACGCACACAAAAATATTCAAATATCTTAGGTACAATATATATATATATATATATATATATATATATATATATATATATATATATATATATATATAGAGAGAGAGAGAGAGAGAGAGAGAGAGAGAGAGAGAGAGAAAATAGCTTGTAACTTTTACTTGCGTCAAAGACCAAGTGTGACTCTTATCGTTGTCATTCTTATGTGCTTTTTACCAGTATTTTTTACAGCCAACGTCATCTAGAAATAGTTTTAAATGCAACTTCTTCACTTGGTATTGTCAACTAAATAATGCAGGGGAAACCACCTCAGAATCCATATATTCCTAATCTAAAGTCTACAGCAAGGTTTAGTAGGGCTTAGTCTGTTCTCGTTTATCCTGCATCAATTATGTCATCATTTACTGCTAATCGCATGATTTGCTGCAAGTTTATTTTAATCTCTGTAATATCGCACTATTCTTATTGCAGCTAGTTATACAAAATTTACAGTGCATCTGTGATGAAATTAACATTTGAGAAATTTGTTGGTGTACTTTAAAATAATAATAACAACAACAATTAGAGTGATGCAGTCATCAATGACAAAAACGATTACTATTGAGACAAAATCAAGCGGGCGAGCAAAAAAAAAAAAAAAAAAATGGTGCAGCTTCAGTATGAATTACATGAGTGATAATATTAAACATAAGACGATTGTGCTGTTGAGAACTTTTAAACTGAAAACTAAATTGAAGACAGCTATGAAGTTAACTGAGTCACAATTTATTTAAAGTTTTCCAGGGATATCCTGGTGAACTCTTCACAAGCTGCAGCTCTAGCGGCTCTTTGCAAGGATCAGTCAGCTCTGGCTGCATGCCACTCAACAGCGTTTGTGTAGATGGGGAATGTTTGTGTGCACCTGGTTACTACGCCTCAGCACCAAATCAATGCTGTGAGTACTTTTAGAAAAATGGAGTCTTGCAATTAAAACACGAAGACTAAAATGGATTGGTCACTTACTTAGGTTACCGGACAATGCACCTGTAAAACTTGCTTTAAATGAGAATAAAAAATCTCAGACAAAGCAAAGAGGTTGTCCAAATAAACAAACATGGATCAAATTAGTAAATAAAGATCTCAAAGATACAAATCAGAGTTTGAACATAGATGAGAGCATCTGTGATCTGGCTGAGGATAGAGCGAAGTGGAATCAATTAACCTTGAAACCTACTGCAGGGTCCAAATAGGACGTAGCGCAGTCTCAGTAGTAGTAGTGGTAGTGTGAGTACTTAATGTATCCTGTGTATTTAATCATAATCTAACATTTATGATCACATTATGTCATTTTGTAAAAAGCACATAAAAAACTAAAAACACGCATTATAGACACGCCTTACGCATTATTGCATTATAGCCTTTATAAATAATACATATATATATATATATATATATATATATATATATATATATATATATATATACACATATATATATATATATATAATATATATATATATATAATATATATATTATATATATATATATATATATATATATATAAAGGCTCGCAAAGGCACATAAGGCATTTGTAACATTCATTTACTTTCAATTTATTTTTTTAAATATGATTTTTAAATAATGCAAAATTGTTAGAACAATTTAAATTAAGACGTTTTATCATTCACATATTTCATTCTGCCAAAGATTATCCGACTAACTACAGATTTATTGCCAGAATTCTATTCTAACATTCATGGTCACATGACATGATTTTGTAAACATATATTCTACTGATTACAGTTGAACTACATGTGTATAAGTCACCTAAGAGTAAACATAAGTTTCACTGCGCAGCGTCATTTAACTAATTTGTCTAATCTAAGCTCATCATTGTCATCTTCTTCCCTTGAATCCCAGTTTAACTTGGGTCTGGATTAGAAATTTTTATAGCCATACTTCTGAAACCCAAGCGCTCACCAACTGAATGACATTTCTAACGTTGGTTTGAATCTTAGTGCTTTGTCGCCTATTACGACGCGTGCAGTCCACGGTTGGTCTATTCTTCAGCAACCCGAACACAACGCGAGTAATTGGTGATGATCTAATAGTACTTAAAAATCGTATCATTACACTGAAATTTCGCTAAACTTAGAAGCGTGTGTTTAAGTGTTGCACAATTGCTTCTATGCGCATACGCCTGAATTAACTTTATGTAAATGTTATTGGAATGTTTTTTTGTTGTTTAGTATCGTTTATTTGTTCATCACAGCACAGATTATACAAACAATAGGAACGTGCATGCAGTTAGATAAACAAATAACAATACAAAAGAGACTACCATAAAAAGCCATAGCTCTGTTCGGTAATACCATAACTAGTCATATCATACAGAATGATCTTCATGACGATTTGGACATTGATCGCGAGATAAGGAATTTATTCTATCGTACTAAAGTTCTCAAAAGAAAATTGGGCTTATGCTCAATTTCTGTTAAATTGAAATTATTTAGAAGTTATTGTTCTTGCTTCTATGATATAGATTTGTGGAAGGTTCCAAAATTAGCTGCTCTTAGTCGTATGAAGTCCTGCTATATAAAATGCGTTAAATCATTTTTTAACTTCCCAAAATATAGTAGTGTTACTTAAATGTTTTTATTTAATGGGCTGCCGGTATTTGACGCAGTGTTATGTAACTCTCGGTTTAGTTTGTTAAAACGTATCAAAGACTCTCGTAATGCTCTTACTTCCTCCATGTCAAGGTTCTGTCTAAGCTGATCATTGTTTTGTGTTTAGCTTTTTTATCTTTACATGTGGATTACGTAATTCTCTGTCTTTTTCTCTTGTTTCTGTCATTGTATCGTGCAATGTCTTATGGACTGTTGTCTGAAATAAACGAGTGCTGATGATGATGATTAGTAGCTATTGCAGAGTCAAATTGAGTCTGAAATACAAAAAAAAGTCTGTTTCATTACCGATTACAGTAAACAACTATTTAACTATTTCAGCACCAAAGATACGCTTGTATGACTCTTGCACTTTGGGAGATGAGTGCGCAGATGTCAACGCCCTCTGTGTGGGCGGAGTCTGCTCATGTCAATCAAACTACTATGACGTCAGAGGACAGTGTGGTTAGGCATCCTTTTCTGCCTTAATATTAAGCGATAAGCTAAACAAAGTTTTGATTGCTAATTGCTAGCTTATCAATTGCAGGAGTAGCTATAGATAGATAAATACAAAGAGTTAAGTGGTGGAGAAATTGACTTAGAGCATTTCAGTTGGATTTATTTTATAAAATTGTAACTTGAAGAAATAAATGTATCGACACCTAGACAATTTTAAAATAACTAAGGAAATGAATTGACCCCCTCCATCCCTACCTCCAGGAATTATGACACTGCCTATTTATAGCACATAATGGCCGAGATAAAAATGTTAATTTGTTTCCCCTTCATAATTGCATCGCATACGTACATGAATATATCATCATCATCTTCCCATGACTGATAGTAATCTTAAAATTTATGTGTAATATAAATTTATCACGTTATTCTTGCTTATACTCTTCTTCGATTGAATACCAGGATTTTGGTTAGCATAATTTATCGACCTCCACTTTTTCTCATCGGTTGGTTTTGATTCCATAGTGCTTAATATTGCAATGGACCACAGCAGCACTCTAATTGTATTGTTGTTTTGTAGTATTACAAGATTTGTATTTGTATTATCTCGATTTGTAGTGACATGTGATGGGGGACGTCCCTGACATCATCCTTGTATGAGTAACTAGACGTTAAACCTTTACTATTATTATTATTATTAAAATTATTATTATTATTACTATTATAGTTATTATTATTAAAATTATTATTATTATTATTATTATTATTATTACATAGAAATGTTGTTCTTGTCTCACAGTGGGACTGGGATTCTACGGTGCTCTGTGTTTATTCGGGACTCAATGTCTGACTGACAACGCTCAATGTATTAACGGATACTGCCTCTGTCCTCAGGGATTCTATCTGTATGGAGCTACCTGCGGTATGTATCAATCAATCTATCAATAGATCAGTTAATCATTACTTGATTAACCAGAAATTTCTGGCAATTTGTTTGCCAGAAATTGCTACAAAAACCTAAACGAATATATCAAGTCTTTTCGTATCCCGACCCTAGTTAAATTGGGATTTAAGGGAAGATGAGAGAGAGATATGTGTTTATTTCAGCATCAACACCAAATCACTGACAACAACATACATGCAAATATGATTAAATACTAGCAAATAAAATCATACAAAAATCAAATGAAAGCAAACATCCGAGGTTGATTGACTGACTTACGGACTTCCTGAGTTCACCTGTCACTGACATCGCTTTCGAGTGAGGACACTGACGTTAACATTAGCTTTTCTTACCTTTACCAGCTTTACTCACTGACTGACTGACTGGCTGACTGACGGACTGGTTGATTGATTGATTGATTGATTGATTGATTGCAGTACCTAGGGTAGCGCTAGGAGGCGTGTGTCAGTACGCTGACGACTGTTTGGACAGTGCTCGTGTTGATTGTGTGGCAGGCAGGTGCACCTGCAGACCTAACTACTCTCTCTACTATCAACAGTGTGGTTTGTAGCCTTTTCTAAGAGAAAAGTATATTCTTCTTTCTTCTTCTAACTTTCTTAGTCTAGCTCTTATTTTCATCTCTATTTCTTTATTTCTCTCACTATTTACCTTTGCTGTTTTACTTAGACAAAAATTATATATTTATGAGTTATTTTGACACCTTGAGGACATTGAAAACCACTATTTAATTAATTAATTCCTATTTGGTGCTTTATGTATTGACTAACTGGAAAACCCGTTAATATATTAGTGAATTAGCGATTTTATGCTTTTTTTGTTAACGGTTTAAACATTTGGCATTAAAAAATGATAGATATCGACATAGTTGATCATTTCACTATAATGCATGTTTAGTTGATTAGTTTTTTTTTAGTTTATATATGACTAACTGGAAAACCCGCTAATAAATTAGTTAAATAGCTATTTGGTGCCCTATATGTTGACTAATCACTATTCTTCTATTACTTGCAGTGATACGACAAGCAGTGGGTCAGCCCTGTAGTTTGGACTTTGAGTGTCTGGACGAGAATTCTGCCTGTATCAGTTCTGTGTGTAGCTGTGTGGATGGATACGCTCTCGCTACTGATGGAGTGTGCTGTGAGTAGCATTTCTAATGAAAAGTCTTTGATACTGTATAACATAGCTAAAAGGTAAAAGCTAATTTTAACGTCAGTTTTCTCTCTCGAAAGCGATGTCAGTGACGGGCGAGCCCAGGATTTGAACCCCGCACATACTGATCCGCGGTCGAGTATCTTACGGACTTCGCCACTGGCTCTAGCCGGTGATATAACAGTGACATAACAACTCGTTCATAAATTGTTCAATAAATTCATAAACATATTCGTATATAGAGATGAAAAAGAAGGATGAAGATAGAATTGATTGGAACAGCTATATGCCATGGACCTGCCGTTAGACAGTGCACTGAAGATAGAGAGAAGAGAGAAAGAGAGGAGAACATAACAACAATTAAAGTGCTACTTTCTTCAATTACAGCATCGAGCACTATTGAGACAGATCCAAGACGCTGAGTAAAATGAAGATCCAAAAACGGTACAAATTCAAAAATTCTAAAAACAGTCAAAAGATAAAAGTCGGTCTGACATTTTTCCACTAATAACTCTGTTACTTATTATTCCTACGCTTTTATTCTGTATATTTATAATTATCTATTATCGACTATCCATCATCATCATCATCTTTCCTTGAATCCCAGTTTAACTAGGGTCAGAATTCGAAATCTATTAGGATATCTATTATTATGATATTAAAATAAAATTGGAGAGTCCGCCTTGTTCAAGAAGGCCAGTGGGATAAGTCAAGCGGTTATCTATTATGTGTCTACTGTTCTAAATGTATGCCTAAATGTATGCCTAAATGTATGCCTGTTCTGTTTTAAATGTACGCCTAGCTTGAATTTCTTTGTGTTATTAGTTCACTGATTTTGTTCTAGACCTCCTTCCACCGGAGACAGTTGGATTGCTGGGTGGGTTGTGCTTGGTGGGAGGAGTCTGTAGTGGCCCTGCCCTCGTCTGCTCCTCATTGGGCTACTGCGTATGTGACCCCGCCTCCTTTTATCAAGAAGGTCAAATTTGTGGTGAGATATTTTCTATCTTTTAAGAAATCTAACATCAAGTTAGTTGAGTTAGTTTGTTTCCAGTTGTGAAGCAATTAAACTGTTGCTATATACTAGCTAATTTTGCGAGCTGGCTGAACCGGTCGCTTGTTGGAAAGTTGTTTGACAACGAATCAATAGGTGCAGAGTTCAAATCCTGTGCTATCCCCCGTAATTGACATGCCATTAGAGTAGACTATAACTCTGCTCTTCTCTATCTTCAGCTTCCCTCTTCATTTCCACACATGAGTGGATCTTTAAATCATCTAACTTACCTAATTTCTTCCTGCATCTGTCTCTTTTTCCTTCCAGTCTGCTTTCTATGTTCTCCTTTAGAAGACTTGCCTCCTTTAGAATGTTTCCTATCCAACTCTTCTTCCTATTTTTTAATGCATATGCCAACTGTCTATCTGAGCCAACTATCGCAAAATGGATCAGGTTCAAGAGATGTGGAATCGGTAAAGCACGTGACGTATTCCAAAAGCTCCAATATATTTGGTAGAGTAATAAAATTTAGGAGCAATTAAAGATAAAAATATATTCAACAATTATTCAACCAGTGTTAATGTATGCATGTGAAACCTGGGAAAGTACTAATAAAATAAAGCACGAATTAAACTGTTTTCAACAAAGATGCCTCAGAAGAATTTTAAATATCCACTATTGGGACCACGTCAAAAATGAAACAGTACTTGAAAGGGGTCGACAAAGAAAATAAGATGAAATAGTTTCTGAGAGAAGGTTGAGGTTTTTAGGTCATTTACTGAGAGTCTGAGAATGTCTGAGGATAGATATGCAAAGACTGCAGTTAACTGGAAGCCAACTCAAGGAAAAAGGAAACGAGGAAGACCTAGAAGTACTTGGCTAAATACGATCAGCAAGGATTTGAAAGCATTAAACATTTCATGGGAAGACGCTGTGAAGATTTCCTCATTTGTATCCTTTTGAGTCCAGCTAATCCTTTCCATTCTTCTCTATATCCACATTTTAAATGCCAATAGTTTCCTGGCATATTTCTTCCTAATTAATCACTACATTCTGATTACAAATCCTTTCTGGTCGTATTCATTTTCATTTAGTATGCTATGAGCTGCTTTGACCAATCATGCTAAATATAGGCTTATTATTCTCGATCGCGGAACAGTATGTGCGGAGTTCAAATGCTGGGCTCGCCCGTCACTGACATCGCTTTCGAGTGAGGAAACTGACGTTAACCTTAGTTGAGCTGGTATATATATACCAGCTTTTATAATAAAAATAATTAATTATTTACTTAATGTGCTTTTAATTTTTAATTGTACGACATGTAAATATTCTTTTCTACACAACTCGTTTTGGAACTGTTCTGTATTTAGTCGCTAAAATTGACCTGGGTGACGCCTGCCAGACGACTGATCAATGTCTGGCAGACTTTTCCTTCTGCTCTCCTCAAGGAATTTGTGCCTGCAGAACACAATATGCACAACTCAACAGCACTTTCTGCGGTTAGTAAAAGCTATTGACTAGAAGTTTGAAAGTAAAACAAATCCTATACTTCGGTTATTCGATTCATTTATTAACTTTAAGTAATTAAGTAAGATTCACTTAACTTATAGCCGCTATGATGGCGGAAACTTACGTCTACAGTGATGCCAACAATTATCAGATCGATGTTTCTACGTACTTGACTAATAAATGATCTCTGAAATTCTAGATGAGGTTTTCTGTTCTAAGCATATATATATATATATATATATATATATATATATATATATATATATATATATATATATATATACATGTATATTTATACAATAATATATATATATATAATACAAATATTATATATAAATATATATAAATATTATATATATATATATATATATATATATATATATATATATAGAATATATAATATATATTCATTTCCACTCATATGTGGAAATGAAGAGGATGGCGGCAGACAGAGAAGAGTGGAGGCGTTATGTACCATGGACCTGCCAGTAGGCAGTGCACTAAGAGAGAGAGATTATATATATATATATATATATATATATATATATATATATATATATACTGTATATATGTGCGTGTGTGTATTTAATGACACTTTCAGCACCTCTGAGCACAAACGTCTCTATACCCTGTAGCTATGTGGCTGGTGTCTGTGTTTGTCCTGCTGGTTATTTCACTAAACTGAACGCTTGCTGTGAGTCAAATCTTTACTAGTCTCTCTCTAAGTCTCTCTTCCTCTAATTCTCTCTCTCCCTCTGTCTCTCTCTTCCTCTCTCTCTCCTTCTCTCTCTCTCTCTCTCTCTCTCTCTCTCTTCCTCTCTCCCTCTCGCTGTGAGTCAAATCTTTACTAGTAATAAGAAATAATAAAGGTTTAACATCCGGTTCCTCATACAAGGATGACGTCAGGGACGTCCGTACTGTGTTCTGTCAGACGATAGGCTCGTCTCAAAATTCATGCACACTGTCTTTTATTGTTATTAAATTTTATTTTTATTTTATTTGATTAAAACAGAGTCGAATGTCTCTCTCTTTCTCTCTCTCTCTCTCTCTCTATGTCTCTCTTCCTCTAATTCTCTCTCTCCCTCTCTCTGTCTCTTCCTCTCTCTCTCCCTCTCTCTCCTTCTCTCTCTCTCTCTTCCTCTCTCCCTCTCTCTCTTGTGTTATGCAAAATTGTAAGACCCATGTAGTTGCTAAGTGAAAGATCTTAAATGTTTAACTAAGTGGATATTTTAGGTTATAACAATAACCCCTATTTCTAATCTTGCATTTACTAACTGGGTTGAAATGGTGTCTTGTGATTATAATGTTCCACAATGGATCTGTAGGTGCGGGGTTCAAATCCAATGCTATCCCAGTCACTGACGCTCTATCGAGTAAGAAACTGACGTTAAACTTGGCTTTGACTTTTAATTCAGCTAGAGTAGGTACTCTCTGCCCAACAGATTTTGAGTTACAAAACAAGCGAAGCCGTTATTTTGTAACTAATTTGTGTGATCCGATTCATTGATTGATCTTACCTGACCAATCAGAATAATTTACTCTTTCCTGATCATTCTGACCAATCAGAATAATTTATTCTTTTCCGATCGATTTCTAGTCGGGTGATTAATTGACAGATAAGCTGATCGAAAATATGTTTAATTTGTTGATTGTCCTATCGTATAGCTTTCAATTAATTAGTTATGTAATTAACTAGTTAATTAATTAATTAGTTAATTAAATAACTAACGTTCAATTAGTTTAGTATTTCGTTTATTCATAGACTGATTCTTCGTTCATTGATTGATATCTTATTTAATCATAGCCTGATTTTTCGTTGATATTCAATCAATCAACGATCAAAGACTGATTCTTCGTTGATTGGTTGCTATTTAATCATAGACTGATTCTACGTTGATTGGTTGCTACAGATCCAACAATAGGTTTAGGACTAGGATGTGAGACAGGAGACATATGTAACGACACTAACGCAGCGTGTATCGATGGACTCTGCGCCTGCCGCGAATACTACACTCGTAACGACACTACGAATACTTGTGGTAAATCATCTCATAAATCTCTTCCTTTAATTTTAATTTCGACCGCGGATCAGTATGTGCGGAGGTTCAAATCCTGGGCTCGCACGTCTCTCATATCGCTTTCGAGTGTAGCTAATACTGACTGACGTTAACATTAGCTTTTAATTTTAATGTTACATGTACATTTGCAAGGATTCGTCAAAAATGATGGTAAAGCATTGTTAAACACGCTAGTTTCATATATGATTACATGTATATCGTCTATTAGAAAATTGCGATAAAAAATCACATATATTCTTATAGTACTACCATTATATGCGCAGTTGTTCGCTGAATGATAGAGTTACTAACTATCATAACATTGTACAGATCCATTCAGTTAGGACTTGGAGTCTCATAATTGTTAGAACAGTCGTCTCCCCTAGTGATAGGACTATGTGATAGGACTATGTGATAGACCTATGTGGTAGGCCTATGTGATAGGCCTATATGGTAAGCCCACAATAACTGAATTAGTTATAGATTTCCTAAACTTAATCCCCCTCTGAGTAGTCGCTCCAGTTTTGTCCCCCCCCCCCTCCGACTACCTACTCCCGCGCATTTCATATAAATGCAGATCGATATGTTGTCGCAAAGGACATGCCTAAAGAATAGTCATCAAAACGATCCTAGGGTTTGTTGACCTTACCTGGCTGGTATAGTATAGGGTCAAGACTAAAAGAATATGTATAACATTGGCCTCAAGAAACCTGAATTCTCTTAATCGTGGTAAGGAAATGCAAAAACTTAATTTCAGAATCTTTTCTTGCGAAGTAATTAAAAATGAAAGTAAGTACATATGGATATCTACATTTATATTTTTTTGTTTATCTATACATATTTGTTCTATACATATTATACATATTATAAGAGGAGTGGAGAAGGTCCATTCGTATCCCGACCCTAGTTAAACTGGGATTAAAGGGAAGAAGAAGAGAAGAAGAAGAAGAAGAAGATCCATACATATTCGTTCTATTCTGAAATGCTTATCTTTTACATTTTACAGTTGTCGTTGCGACTGGCTCCTCAGCAATCTTCGGCTTAGATCCGGTTTTAGGTAAGTTGTATAGCCATTGCAAACTAGATTTAGCTTTGATCTCGGCTGCTATCTTTTAGTTAAGCAGTTTTCTGATATTGCTTTCATTCGAATTTTATAAGTTTTTATAACTTTTTTTATTTACTTCATAATTAACGACTGACTTCCATTTATAGTTAGATTTGTATAACGACACCCATGTTAGCGGTCTGAAACTGATTCTGTAATAACTAAAATCGTGACTGAAAAAATTATTTAAACGTTAACCTTTTCTGGCCTAGATATCTTGAGTTTCATTTCGCTTGTGACTACTTATAAATTTGCATTATTATTTGACATTCATTGTGCCAACATTAACTTCATTATACCTAATATTATTACTAATTTGCTTGAATGTCTCAATATCTTAGGGGTAACTTCATGAAGTTTTAAATGACAGATCCTGAGGTGAATGGAACCCTCGTGGGTTTGAATCCTAGCCGCGCTGATCTGAGAATAAAATCTTGGACATTCACAGGGCTGGTTTTAAGAAAATGAAAAAAATTACCTAACGGTTAAAATGCGTGGTATTAAAAGTGATAGATATCAATATAGTTGATCGTTTCACCATAATGCGTGTTTACTATAATTTTATCTTAATTCTGCTAAATCGATGTTTTTTATGTACACTATCGTCAGCCATAGTACTCATCATTCTCGCCATCCTACTGCTGCTGCTACTGCTATCTCTACTCCTCTGCTGCTGCTACTACTGCTGCAGAAGGTCTCTTGTTTATTTATTTATTTATTTATTGTTTCATTAGTCACTGCTTATAAACAGCATGAACGCACGAACGGAGATAAGTTCCACTAGTTACATATTTCACATTTTAATTAAACAATTAAAAGTGCCAAGGTAAATTTAGCGAGATCAAATATTAAAATAACTAAGATAATAAAAGTTATACATGTAAAATTATATGCATATTAAAATTAGCAAACTACCTTACACATAGTTGTCACGCATATTTTAAAATTTAAATTGTAAAGCACTGGATTACTTAGAAAATTTAAAAATTAAATATTACGAATGGATAAATTTACAGATGATTTAAAGAGTTCCTAGGAGAACCTCTTACCTCTTTAGTCAACTACCTCTCTTTGCTTTGGGTAGCAAATGTTTTCTTTTCTTTTCTAGTTTTCTGAGTGCTTTCGTTTAGGTAATTCGTTAAAGGAAAACAACAATTGGACATGTTGTGAAAAGTACTATAGTTTCGTAGACAGTTAGCTTATGTTTAGTATAGCAACCTATTTACTAAATTTAGTCTACGCAGATGAAGCTTTCCCACGTTGATCTTTATGACTTGATTCTATGACATCTCTCTGACATGACTCTATGACATCACATCTTTGTGAAATGATATCTCTAGGACATGACTCTATGATTTGACTCTATGACATGACTATGACATGACATCTCTCTGACATGACTTCACGTTGATCTCTATGACATGACTCTATGTGACATTACATCTATGACATGACTCTATGACATGACATCTCTCTGACATGACTTCACGTTGATCTCTATGACATGACTCTATGTGACGTAACATCTATGACATGACTCGATGACATGACTATGACATAATATCTCTCTGACATGATTTCTCTGTTCATGCAGATGCATAAGGGCTAAGCAAGACTATCGTAAATCCAGACTCGTTGAGACAGAGTCAACAGCTTCTGAAGTAGCAGCTGCGAGCAGCAGACAGCAGGAGAGCGCAGCTGTTAGTCAAACGAGGCAGCAGAGGCAGCAGCTGGGCACAGGAGCTGGCAGATCAGCTCAAACTGCTTTTACTAGAGAGGTTTACACAGTCGATGACCTGCCTAGAGTCACCACTCTAAACAGAGAAGAGGTAAAGTTTAAATATTTACTTTATTTCAATTTCGCCGTTGTAAGTAAAGAATGGTGTCATTAGCTACTATAGTATCTAAACATAAAAAGTTAATTTAAGTTAAAGCCCCATATACTGAAAAATAATTAATCCGTGATCACTATATAGTTATAAAATAATATGGAAAATATTGTCTCTACGGTTAGATGGTGGAGTGGATAGCACACTTGCCTGATAAGCAGGGAGTTCTCCGTTCGAGTCCCACCCCATCTCTAGCAGTAGGGCTTATCACTTGTGTTCCTGATGTCGATTTAGCTAAGATTTATCTTTATGATAAAATGCAACAATTTAAATCTACAGTACAGTCTGGCATGTTTTAATTTGCAAGGCTGATTTAACGTTCCAGCCTGTATTTAATGGACATCTGAAACCACTTAATATTTAATACATCTCTTAGCTAAAACGTTGTTCCGTTTTATTGTATGAATCGTGTTTAACGTCAGAGAAGCTGCTTACTAAATATCGTCGAACAGGAGTGCACGAATTGAATTCCACATTTGTAGAATGTCGTTTTGAAGCCATAGTCTCTGTTTCAGTGAACGTAGATAATTAATAATTATACTTATCCTATATGACACGTTCATTCAAATATGTGCATATATATATATATATTGATAGATTGAACTCTGCAAATCTCAGAAGCGTTGAACTGTATTATATTTCATTACCTTGGTCAATTCCACAAAGTAAGTTCAATTGAAGTTGCTACTACCATAACCTAGTTTTCGGGTGTGATTATGTCCATTAGATCTTCACTATTTTACCTTAAACTTGCTACATTTTGTGGGTGCTTTTACTATAATACAGATACTATTTCAAATCTCAGATAATATCAAATCAAAATCAAAGTATGATAATATTTCACGTTTTTCAGGCTCGCAGCTTCGACTCTGCCATCATCTCCGCAGAAGAACAAGATCTGATGGATTTGGAGGAATGCTGCTGTTGTCATCACGTGACCGCCGACCAAGCAGGAGGCCCCAGCTATCACGAATGTTGTTGTCATCACGTGATCGCTGACCAATCAGAATACGCGGAAGATGAGCGCAGGGTATCAGGTGCTAGGCGCAGTGAGGCCGTGGCCGCAGCGCATAGGCTAAGCGCCTGTAGGTGTGGCTGCGCGGCCTGTAGGTGTTCAGGCTCGCTGGCTGGCTCCACCCCGATGAGCACAATACGCCGTAACTTCAGCGCATTCGGTGAGATCACCATGTCGCCTGCTAACGACTTTGAGGAAGAGAGCGTACGAGTGGATGAGAGAGAGGAGTATATGTAATAGTGCTGGATGTCATCATGGCTGAGGAAGAGAACAGGCGAGTGGATGAGAGAGATGAGTATATGTAATAGTGCTGAATGTCAACATGGCTGAGGAAGAGAAAAGGTGTGTGGATGACAGAGAGGAGCATATGTAATAGTGCTGGATGTCATCATGGCTTATGAAGAGAACAGGCGAGTGGATGAGAGAGATGAGTATATGTAATAGTGCTGGGTGTCATCATGGCTGAGGAAGAGAACAGGCGAGTGGATGAGAGAGAGGAATATATGTAATAGTGCTGGGTGTTATCATGTGTGGATGAGAGAGAGGAGTATATGTAATAGTGCTAGATATCAACATGGCTGAGGAAGAGAACAGGCATGTGGATGAGAGAGAGGAGTATGTGTAATAGTGCTGAATGTCAACATGGCTGAGGAAGAAAACAGGTGTGTGGATGAGAGAGAGGAGTATATGTAATAGTACTGGGTGTCATCATGTATGTTCAGTAGCTAGATGTACGGAACTTATGCTAGACTCTTGGACAAAGCGAGTGACTATAAGAGATTATATGTTTGTTATGGAAGTAGTGTTATAAATACGTCTATGAATGGGATAAAGGAGAGGATAGAGTAAATTGGAGGGTCTTAGGTCTTGGACATCACAGTTGGCACGAGAGAAAGAATGAAAACAAGAAAGAAAGAAAGAAAGAATTTAAAAAAGAAAGAACGAATTTTAAAAAGAAAAAGAAAGAAAAGAAAGAAAAAAGAAAATAGGAAAGAAAGAAAAAATGTAAAAAAGAAAGAACGAATTTAAGAAAGAAGGAAAGAAAGAAAGAAAGAAATGAAAGAAAGAGAGGAGTGGAAATAATAAGAAATGATGAATATGTAGGATCTCTACAGGTGCTAAATGCTATTAGAGTTTACCTAAGAATTTCTGCCTGTTATTGATAGTAAGGAGTGTTACGTATGCTAATGCATGGGGAGTAAGAAATCTAGACGACTGTTCCAGATCATCATGGATGATAAGACCTTCACGTCTACAATGAGAAATCATCATTTGAATAACCTTCTAATTTTTTGAATAATTTACATTTCATGATTTTTAAATATCGGAAAACGGCTTGAGCCACTGGCGATGTCGGTAAGATACTCAACTGTGGATCAGTATGTGCGCGTTTCAAATCCTGGGCTCGCCCGTCACTGACATCGCTTTCGAGCGAGGAAACTGACGTTAAAATGGCTTTCTTAGCTTTAGAATTTTAATTTTAGTACATTGTACAAGAACTCGAGAAAATATAAAATAATAGAGGTTATCTAAGTCAGCAGTCACAGTTACTAGCCTGCTACATTTTCAACACGAATGATTATATTCATGGCAATTGGCATTAATGACCATATATTTCTGGCAGAAATCAGGACCAATAGGTAAACCGCCATTAGAGAATTGAGTGTATTATCGTTGGTCATATGCTAAGCGCATTTGTTACGGAGTTTCCTTTCTTTGTTGCTACTTTTGTAGTTTTCGTTGTTTCCTCCATTCCTCTCCATGTCATTAGTAATCGCTGCCTTTTGATGGCGCATCAATTGCAGCAGGTGCGGATTTAAGAATAACCTTCCAATACGATGGGGATTTTTTATTAGAAACTCTCAACACTCGGTCTTCTTAGGTGGCCACTCAACCATGTACTAGCCGAGCCCGACGTAGCTCAACTTCATTCAATTGACTCGCTGCTAAATAGAATGAGCTAAATTTCGCCCCTATTTATGACGTATACTGTATTATTTTTCGAAAAGCTTTTATAAATTATAATAATCTACCATCAAACGCCTACATGCCACATAGAATATATATATATATATATATATATATATATATATATATATATATATATATATATATGTATATATATATATATACATATATATATATATGTATATGTATATGTATATATACATGCTAGCATATACATGTATATATATATATATATATATATATATATATATATATATATATATATATATATACATGTATATATATATAATATTATACATATAATATTATATATATATATATATATATATATACGGGGTGTTTATGAATATTCATTGTAATATGAATATTAATTTATAATTCATGAATGAGCTGAACGATACTATACTGCCTTTACTCTGTGATTTAGTTATACCATCACTGCTGCTTGTTTTGAAAATTAATTTTTTGCCGATATTATAAAATGTATTGTAGCTTATGTTTTGACACAATTTGCAATCAAATCGTGCTATTCTGTGTGCTACGCTATTTGCAGGTGAATTATTACCGACATGTTATTATTTTTAACTAGCTTAAATCGTTTTAACTTGCCTCTCCCTAGTGCCTATATTATGATGATTCTATCATTTTCTATTAACCGAGACCTCTTTATTCCAGTTTTTAATAATGGAATAACTACACTAATTGGTATCAATAATACTCTGTCCTCAACCAGGGGCGTCTACAGGGCTTATCGACTACGCAGAGAGTCAAAATCCTGGGGGGATATTTTGGAGATCTAGGGGATTTTTCATGCCAATTACAATGCAATATACAAAGTAGCCTTTATATAATGTCCTTAGTGAATTTAATTTCTGTATCCTTTCCATTATCTCACTAAATTATTGAATATATACAGTATATATATCTTAACTTTTATAAATTGAGGGGGGAGATTTGTGTAATAGGTTTAGGGGGGAGGCGCCAATGTTCTCAATTCTTACTGCTATTTATAAACAGCTCTGCGTGACGTTTTTAAATTTTTTGTAATTTTTTTATTTTTATTGCACTTTTGCGTATCTGCTACAGTTTACGGTGCACAATATATTCAATAGCAGTTTTCCATGATATTTGACTTAGCGATTTCTATTTTAAATCATGAAATTAATATATGTACTTTTTTAATTTTTTAAAATATCAATTAATTAGTTGGTATTAATTTCAATTTAATTTAATTTAATTTCGTGCTTGCTATATTTGCTTTACTTGATACCTCAAAAATTAAGTTATATAAGTTCAGCTATTATTTTATTTTATCGTTTTCAGTTATATTAGGCTATATATTTTAGTTATAAATTCCTACTTGGTACCTCAACGAATTTAAGTTATTATTTGAGCTATTGTTATAGTTTATTACTTTCGGTTATATTATTTATTTTAGTTATAATTGTGATTAATAACAATAATCATCTAGATGAAAACCTTCATTTTCACATTGTTAAATAAAGAAACAAAAGTTAAATCTTAAATATTAGGGTTTATTATATTGCGATGCAATATTACGATGCAATGTGAAAACCTTCATTTTCACATTGTTAAATAAAGAAACAAAAGTTAAATCGTAAATATTAGGGTTTATTATATTGCGATGCAATATTACGATGCAATGTGAAAACCTTCATTTTCACATTGTTAAATAAAGAAACAAAAGTTAAATCTTAAATATTAGGGTTTATTATATTGCGATGTAATATTACGATGCAATGTGAAAACCTTCATTTTCACATTGTTAAATAAAGAAACAAAAGTTAAATCTTAAATATTAGGGTTTATTATATTGCGATGCAATATTACGATGCAATGTGAAAACCTTCATTTTCACATTGTTAAATAAAGAAACAAAAGTTAAATCTTAAAGATTAGGGTTTATTATATTGCGATGCAATATTACGATGCAATGTGAAAACCTTCATCTTTCACATGTTTAAATAAAGAAAACAAAATAAATCTAAATTTAGGGTTATTCTATTACGATGCAATATTACGATGCAATGTGAAAACCTTCATTTTCACATTGTTAAATAAAGAAACAAAAGTTAAATCTTAAATATTAGGGTTTATTATATTACGATGCAATATTACGATGCAATGTGAAAACCTTCATTTTCACATTGTTAAATAAAGAAACAAAAGTTAAATCTTAAATATTAGGGTTTATTATATTACGATGCAATATTACGATGCAATGTGAAAACCTTCATTTTCACATTGTTAAATAAAGAAACAAAAGTTAAATCTTAAATAGTAGGGTTTATTATATTACGATGCAATATTACGATGCAATGTGAAAACCTTCATTTTCACATTGTTAAATAAAGAAACAAAAGTTAAATCTTAAATATTAGGGTTTATTATATGTACCCGGGGTTGAAATTTGAAAGAACCAATGTTTGATAAACACGATTCAAGCAATAGGTCTAAGCATCATAATACGTAATTATAATAATAATAATTATTATTATTATTAGTATTGTTTATTTATTTACTTATTACATTATTACTATTATAATTATTATTACTACTATCGTTACTATTATGTTCAAATGTCCAATATATTGAAATCTCATTGCTTACAGGCAAATGCTGGCAGGTTTTAACTTGAATTGAACTCTATATTATAAAAATAATCTACAAGCTTGCAATTGTATCTTACGATTTGCACGGTTGCATTTAAACTGTGTGTTTCCTGGCTTTATAAATAGGTATATACCTGTAGGCCTATATGTGTGTGTGCTTTCTTATACTCGAATTTATCGTTATTACACTGTATAGTATATATGTGTATTTTACAAACATTACTGCGAATAAAGTGTTTTTACAGCTGAATAGGAAATTTGCTGAATTTGTGTCATTTTGTTTCTATACACCACAACTTGGTTAATTTTTGCTGGCAATACATCTACTTGCTATAACTGGCATAGAATTCAAATTGGCTTTACCAGGAAATTAAAAGGCTGTCTCGAAGATCGGTCAAGATCTTGAAACTGCTATAGGCCTAGCTATTAGACTGTCTTATTTAGATTCTCTGTCGCTCATACTGCCTTCGGACGGTTCTAACACTCAGTTGAACCAGTAGCACAGGCTGTGGGTTAGCTTCGCCTAATGAAGTCATGTGATGGTCAGTCGCTGATATATTTTATTCCTCGATTGTTTGTAGAGAATGACGTCGATCCTATACGACACTGACATATCTGTGATATAAATGTCCTACAGCTACCAACACATATCAGGAATTTTATTGTCACAATACTGTCTTAGCACAAATATTCTTGTTATGGGCAAAATTTATTCAATATAGTCTTATACAAAAAGCTGGCTGCCCTCTCTAAACACACAATACTAAAAACTAATAGGCTACATGTAACACTAATACAGGTAACACTAATACAGGTAACACTAATACATGTAACACTAATACATGTAACACTAATACATGTAACACTAATACATGTAACACTAATACAGGTAACACTAATACAGGTAACACTAATACAGGTAACACTAATACAGGTAACACTAATACATGTAACACTAATACAGGTAACACTAATACATGTAACACTAATACATGTAACACTAATACTACAATCCTTCGAGATCTTGATGTTTCAGCCACTAAGACTCCACTGAATCGATCTAAACCTTCTGAATAGGACAGCGTTAGGCCTTTAATTTGTTCCAAGCAACAGAGTGTCGCATAGGACCATTGACTAATAATTCAACACAAAAAAATACCAGTTTGAACTCAAATTTAAATACATTCTATTAAAGTTTGGCCAAAACTCATATCTCTATTGTGTATATATTTTATTTACTTAAATAAATTTCAATCAATCTCGTCTAAAAAGCACAACAACTTCAGAAACAAACATTTAAAACTTTATAGCATTACTTAGATGGCTCTCTCTCACTCTCTCTTAAATTTTACTATTTTCATATTGCAGCGTTGCCTATGTAAAAGTAGAAAGGAAGGAAGGTGCTATTTTTACGACGTTCGTATTTCGACTCGACGATTCATTGAATCGTGTCAATCATGGACATAATAGAAACTTACATATTTATATTTCAGCAACTTTGCTACACTGTGGGAAAAATTTATTATATAGAGAGCACAATTGACTGCTCTAAGGTAGGCTCTAGAAAAATTTATACAAATAATTCCAAGCAATGCTTTCATCAATTTCATGTCGTCATACATGTAGATAACATTGAACGGACTCGCTTTACATTGAATCCTTGAACGTAACAAAATCAATCTATTTTCAAACTGTGACTATTGATATGTTATGATACAATTATTAAAACGGATGACAATGAATTATTTGCAAATATATAAATTACAAAGGCTGGTAACCGAAATCTTGATTCGTCAACAAATATTTAGAAGATATAATCACCAAGAATTTGTTCAGACTCAAAGGCAAAGTTGTGGGTTTCCGATCAAAGAACCAAGATTTTAATCTCGTCTCAAAATAGAAGACCCCATTAGACTTTGTAGCATCAATGTTTCACCGCGTATCTCAGAACTTCAGACGGATGGTGGGCTAGTAATTTTAAGAATTTGGTCTAGATTTAATCACTTGGGCAATCAGTTGTACAGAGCAGTGCATTATGAAACGGTCGGAGAATTTCTGTAGTCCGTGTTTACATTGGTTTGTTTACATAAATATAATGTAAGTTTGTTTTATTAACATGCACTTCATGTTTAATTCATAAATTGGGCGTTATAGTGATCCATGATGATATCTCGAACTTTCAAATATTTGAATTGTTAGGATGTTTACTGAGTGTAGACAGTTATCCATTTAACTACTTTTAAATGAAAACTGGCTAAGTTTAACCTTTTTTAAAATTTCGAATTAGTTACTAATTTTTAGTTAGTACCTGTTAATCGAAAACCTCAAGCTGTAAAGACCTGGATATATTGATGGATAGTCTCTCCCTCCTCTCTATCCACTGATTCACTTCCTCTAAAAAGATAATTAAGTTAGTACAGCATGATCTTTTATTCATGAATCTATGCTGAGATTTTCTTTAAATGTTTGTGTTAAGATATTTTAATTTGTATTAAAAGCTTTCAGGTTAACATTGTGATTAGGATTGGGCAGGAACTAGTCAAGTTATTTATATTAGAGAGCCCTGAACAAATTACCTGAAAGTAGTTAAGTTTTTGTCAGTTTAGATATATGAAGCATCTCGGTACCCACTGGTTAAACCGTTAATGTTTGGAAGGCATGACATAAATTTTCGGAGAGGGGATAATCTCAGAAATCATTTTGGAATAGCGATGTCGTCGACACAGCAGAAGCTTGACAATGAGTCGTTTGCCCGCCGTGCCACACGCATTGCCTGTGTGGTTGCAGCTTATTGGTAAGTCCATGTGGATGATGCTTTATTTTTTTATTGTTTAGTATCGTTTATTTGTTCGTCACTGCACAGATTATACAAACAATAGGAACGTGCATTCTTTAAGGTCCTCTCTAGGTATCGGAACATTAAAAACTTTTTTTAAACTGAACTTTGTTTTCAGTGTGTTTAGTGCATATGGTAACTGAGAGTTTTTCTAATTGAATTTATTTTGTGAAATTTATGTGATCAATATTGAATTATGCATAACATAATTTCTATTGAACTTAACTGCAAGCCAATTTGAAACTGATTTCACTTGTCTATTTGATTAAATTTATTTCCGCTGTAGAATTTATGCGCTATCAGTATAAATAAAAACAATAAAATAAAATAATAAAACACTATCTTACCTTTATACTAGAGGTTAGATAGTGGAGGTTCTGCCTACACACTTCCCACATATAAATCGACTTACCATGCTTTAACTGGAAGTCTAGTGGTGCAAATCTTTTTGACATTTATATTTGTAAATTTTGTATAAAATGGCTTTTAAATAAGCAGTCAAGAACTTCCTAATAACTATAATGAAGCGCTTAGAAGGCACCTTAACAATGCTTAGGATATTTATAAAATACCTTCATATAAATTATCATTTTCAATTTTTAGATTTATCATTAATATTCAAGTAATTTACATTTTAGCATCGTATTTGCAAGACCAAGGCATTTGTGTAATATTACTATTGTTATTTTGTTTCTTTTGTAGGTTTATATCAATATCTCTTGTTTTCCTCAACAAATATCTTCTGAGCAGCAGTGAGTTAAAGGTAGGTTAATAGTCGGATTTATTTATATATGTTTATTGAACTTTAGTCCATGTTTACTTTTTCTAGCTATACCTTTTTAATCCATATTTAAATTTAGCAATGAAAGATAAATCGGCCAATGATTTCTAATCGGCCAATGATCTAATCGGTCAATGATTTCTGCGCTTGTATCTACACAGGTTGAGTTTAACAACATTCGTTCTGATAATGTTGTTGATCCATGCTTAATTTGGCATGCCTAGACTAATTAAAACCCATGGACTGAAGTAAAATATATTAATAGACCATGAATAACTATCATGAACAGCCATTCACTTTCTATGATATTTATAATAAATTCATTTTGATATAAATATTTCAGTGGTTTAAATTTATCAAGTTATTTATTAGAACAAACAATTTTATATTCCACTGGCCAAAGCAAATGCTATTGGGAGAGATCATACCATTGAGTGATTTTGTTGTAGGGTGATGCATGAAAATGCTGAATCAATGAATCTGTAAAGAATAGATATCTCTCTCTATCTAGTGTTTGCTGAGTTACTCCCTCCCATTGCCTTCCTCAATTCTTTTTCGGTCTTACAACACATGCAGTTAACGGTTGTTCTATTCTTCGATATCTCGGACACAACACGGGAAAACACAATAAATCAATAATTAGCTGCAATAAATGTGTTGATTGATTTTTCTCCAATTACTGAAACGCATCGGTTGATTGTTTTATTTTTCGCAGCTGGATGCTCCGCTGTTTGTGACGTGGTTTCAGTGCATTATCTGCGTTGTTCTCTGCTTCATTCTAGCTCAAGGTGCCAAGTACTTTCCCAGTGTTATCTCGTTTCCTGACTTTCACGTTGATCTCAAAGTAGCAAGACAGGTAAGTAACTCCTATCAGCTCTAAAAGCTAAAGCTGGTAAAGCTAATGTGAATGTCAGTTTCCTCTCTTGAAAGCGATATCAGTGACGGGCGAACCCAGTATTTGAACCCCCCGCACATACTAATCCACAATCAAGTATCTTACCGACTCCAGCCAAAATCTAAATCTAAATCTAGTTCAGATTTAGATTTTAGATTTAGATTGATGGCAGAGTCATTAGGCGACTCTGCCATCTAATGTTGCTGTGACTGAGCCACTTTGAATGTAATCTACAAGTGGCTTGTGGCAATAATTGTGGCATCAATTGTGCTGACCCTGGGTAAATTTCCGTTAATATTAGTAAGACGTCTGAACGGAATAGGTAAGGCTTATCATTTGATTTGTAGTGACATGTGATGGGGGGGACGTCCCTGACATCATCCTCGTATGAGGTAACGGTCTTTAAACCTTTATTATTATTATTATTATTATTATTATTAATATTATATGTCTGTATTTTGAGTGCGTTAATACCGTAGAGGTAACGTCATGAAGTTTTAACTGACAGATCCTGAGGTGAATTGAACCCTTGTGGGTTCGAATCTCAGCTGCGCTGCTCTGAGAGCAAAATCTTGGACATTCACTGGACTGGTTACACGGAATATGGTCTAAATTGCCTAACGGTTTAAACATGTGGTATTAATAGTTTACAGATGTCAACACAGTTGATCATTTATTGAACATTTTTATTTTATTATTGGAAAATGCCAACACATGCAAACAATTTAATCGTCATCATCTTTCCTTGATTACTAGATTAAATAGGGAATTTTAAACATTTTCATTCGTTTTAGACTAATTTGTAGCAGTTTCTGGAACCTAGACTCTAATCAACCAAATGCCCTTTCTAACGTTGGTTTGGTTCATAGTGCTCTGTCGCCTTTTACGACACTTGCAGTCCACGGTTGATCTATTCTTCAGCAACCCTGTTATCATTAGAAATTTACTAAGCGTTTATCGTCATGTCTGTATTATATTCAATGCTCTGCTTCCAGTGCTAAATGCTGTGTAAGTCGTGTTTGCAATCTCATATGGTAAATTTTAATCTTTTACTTATTGAGACTACTATAATTGAACTCCTTCTGTAAAGCAGTCTCGAAGACAATTTCGTCCATAACACTGCTATATATAAGTTTTTGTTGTTTGTAATAATAATAATAACTTGTGTGTTAAATAAACTTTCTGCCATAAATTAATCTAATATTATATCATTGGTTGATGTAATTATTTATAGAATAACTGATTAATTGTTTTATTACTCGATTAATTTATTGGACATGGCTCTTAGATCTCATTTAGAGATAATGAAATCTCTCTCATTCTTGAATTTAGGCAGAAAAAGTTTGTCACTTGTTTTGCATCGATTATGTCTTTAATATTATGAACTGCTGTAGTAAAATAGAATATATAAAATATAGATTCTGTAACAGCAGCTGTCTTCAGCTCATGTGATCTTAGTTATATGAGCTTATTTAATTTTAGTTAACATGCTTGGGTCGTAACTACTAAAATTATAATTTTTCTGTATTTCTAAGTTAAATTTTGAACATTTCAATGTACAGTTAAACTGTAGCATTCTGATTATTCTTGAATTAAGTGTACCCTTTAATATGTATGAATGAAATATTGGACATTTGAAGTGGTTGTATATTAATTGATACAAAGCTATTGTTTAGGTCGATTAGTACCCCGATCCTTTCTAAGGATTCAAGAGAAGATGATGATGATGATGATGTATATTAATAGATCTTTTCGGTAATAGCTATAAACCGAACATTCGGGACAACAAATGTAAACAGTGGACAAGAAAACGTAAACACTGCATAGAATACTATTGAAATGTACTAGTTCCTCATAAAATTTTTAATACAAGTTTTCTAAAGAAATGTTATTTACTTTACAACCTACTATATGGATATTAATTAAAGAATAACTTAACACTTATAGTTTAACTCTTTCACAAATCATAATGATATGTATGCATTATAACGAAGTTATAATGTAGACCCATTACATTTACATGTACATATATGTATTGGATGTCAACAAACCAGTGTTAACATGCAAAAAAATATGTTTTCAATCACTGAACTGATCCATTGCTACAAGGTTTTAGGTTATACTTTCTTGTACTCTGTTATTTTGAAGGTGCTGCCACTGTCCGTTGTTTTTGTTTTGATGATAACTTCAAACAATCTGTGTCTGAAGTACGTCGGAGTCTCTTTCTACTATGTCGTTAGGTCTCTAACCACCGTATTCAATGTGGTAAGTTTTTGTTTTTCTACTTTCTAGGTTTTAACTTTTATTAATGCTGCTTCAGTGCTCACTTACTCTGTGCCGCTTCAAGGCTTTCAGGCACATTTTGTAGCCGTTTTATGACAGAACTACACGTAGATTTTGATTGATCTGTGACTAATCTAGAAAATGTTAGAGGTTTATGCAGTGGCAATTGATAAATATCATAAGGAACAGAAAAAAGAACTGGATGGGTCGTGTTCTGAGAGGGAAATGGTTTAAAAAAAAACTAAAAGAGTTAATAGAAGGAATAATGGAAGGAAATAAGGATAGAGGAAGACCGAGACTTTGGATGCTTGGTGATTTGATAACTAATTCGTATAGTGATATGAAGAGAAAAGCAGAAGATAGAAATATGAGGAGTTCTACGCCATGGACCTGCCAATGAGCAGAGAGAGAGAGAGATATGCGATGGATACTAAAATATTGGCAGTTGATGTTGAAATAACAACATGCTCTTGGCTTGATGCTGATGTCTGATTGATTTGCTCACTTTTGCAGTCTGGCATCTGGACGTTGTTTATTGATCGTATTACTGATGACCTTGTTGCCATGCCACGTTGTGCATGCTGCTATATTTTTAAAATAACATTTTAAAGTGTATGATGCTCTAATTGAACAGATATGACCCTAAAAAGGTTCATAGCGAAAGATATTGTAATGTATTCCGTACTATATATTTATTGTTTACAGATATTAACATACGTGATGCTGAAGCAGACAACATCTTGCCACGCTATTGTCTGCTGCGGGGTCATCATTGCCGGGTTTGGACTGGGAGTGAACCAGGAAGGCATGTCCGGTTCCCTGTCCACTCTCGGCGTCATATACGGAGTCTCAGCCAGTTTATTTGTGGCTCTGAACGCCATCTACACCAAGAAAGTGCTTCCATCTGTCGACGACAACGTGTGGAAGCTAACACTTTACAACAACGTCAACGCTTTTTTCTTGTTCATTCCATTAATTCTGCTGGCAGGGGAGCATCAGACGATTCTTGTGTTTCCGATGTTGTTCAGTGCTCAGTTCTGGGGTGTGATGGTCGTGAGCGGTGTGTTTGGCTTTGCTATTGGCTACATCACTGGGCTACAGATACAGGTTAGATTATGCAAGATTGTATTATTGAACTCTTTCTGTAAAGTAGTCTCGAAGACCGAGTTCGGCCATGACACTGCTATATAAGTTTTCGTTGTAAATAATAATAATAATAATCATTCAGGTTGAATTGAAAAAAAGTAAAGCTAAAACCAATGTTAACGTAAGTTTACTCACTCAAAAGCGATGTCAGTGACGGGCGAGCCCAGGATTTGAACCCCGCACATACCTCCGTCGTTGACATCGCTTTCGAGTGAGGAAACTGACGTTAACATTAGCTGTACCGGATTTTTAACTTCATATCCTCCTTGAATACATCAAGTAAGTTAATAAAATATGCTTGTGATATGATTGTAAGAAACGTGGCATTAACGTTAAAAACATTAAAACTGACGTTTTAACCTTAGCTTTACTAATCTCATCCAGGTGACCTCGCCACTGACCCACAACATCTCCGGCACGGCGAAGGCCTGCGCTCAGACTGTCATAGCGACGGTCTACTACTCGGAGGTGAAGGACTTCTTGTGGTGGTTCAGTAACGCTATCGTACTGCTCGGCTCTCTCGCCTACACACGCGTTCAGATGATTGACATGAAGAGAAAATCAGCCGAGCGTCAGGTTGCAACAGCAGCCCTCGGTGACCCCACTGACGTTAAGGTTAGCGACGTCAAGGACATCATGGCCATGAAGGCTTGATAGCAAGATTGGTGAAGACATAGCAGCCGTGAAAACTTAGGTAAACAATTTCAAGAACATTCTTACCTTGGATTATTATGTTGTCTATGTCAAGGTTGTTGCGGTTATGAAATTTGTAGGAGAGCAATGTTGAGGTTATATTGACTAGGAATTTCTTGGTCAACAATGCCAAGGTCATTGTGGATTAATTCTTAGGTCAGAGATATAAAATGTTAAATCGTGAAGCCTCGCTTGGGTTAAACGGCTGTTGTTGGATATTATGATGCTGTTATTTTATTTTTCAACTATGGATTGCATACGCTGGTTAATAGTTGTTTTAATGTAAATTCAACCAAGTACTTCAGTGTATTTAATATAACTACGAATTAGTAAATCTCAGTTACAGATTTTGGATGTCCTGTTCAATGGTCCAAAGGTTCCTCGGAAAAGCTCAAACTACTGCTCTAAATATAATCCACTATTGCTTAATAATAATCATAACTTGGATTTGCTATTACTATTAATATGTTCATTGTGCATTTGTATATTATCATTATTCATGCATGTCGTTATTTGTAATATTAAATAAATTGCTTCTACTAATTTCATTTCTTTAATGCATTGATGCAAGTCGTAAACATGTGATTTATTCATGCATTGCTAAATGCCTGGCGTCACTAATCAATATTATCATAGGGAATAAAACTGTTAAAGCTGACGTTAAATCTGCCTTTAGACAAAATTGTAAGAAAATTTGTTAAGCTTCCTTCTTAAACGAATGTTAAGTTAATAGGCGAATTGTGCCAAATGAGTAAATATGTTGCATTACATTAATTCATTTAAACTTAGCATTTCTATTGCAATAAGCGTTTCTATTGTAATAGACGTTTCTATTTTAATGGGTATTACGATTAAAAATATGAAGTTTCTTAAGCATTCAGCTTAACTATCTAGCTATGCATGTAGATATAAGATTAACAGTGTATATTATTTTATTATTGCAATTTTGTAGTTTGATTTTTCAATATCTAATAATTGTTTTTCACTAGCCATACAATTGAAGAATTGAAAAACCAAGTAAAAAGAGAGTTTGGAGGGCAAAGCTGGATGTTAAGCTAGAGAGAGGTAGACCACAACTGACGTGGGATGTGGTAATTAAGAAAGATATTAAATATAGGGCATTGACTGATGATACTGTATGGTACAGAGAGGATTAGAGAAAGTCTATTCGTATCCCGACCCTAGCTAAACTGGGATTTAAGGAAAGATGATGATGTTGCTGCTAGCCGTGGAAGTCTATAATTAACTGAAAGCCATGATACGCAGTTTAGTCATTAATGTGACCCAAAATTAGCAAGTTATTTAATTTCCACCTGTAGGTGATATACCTCTATGATCTACTCAAGTATTAATAATCGTGCTACCACTCTATCAATTATCTAACAGTTTTCCCAGTCAATTAGTTTATATTTACTGATTTGCTTTTCTTTCACTAGTATCTACGTAAACCACAAAGTTTCATTCTAATATATTCAGTTGTAGATTTTATTTCTTCGATGTACACAGTAAGTTTGTACAATTGTATGTAATCATCAGTTTATGCACCGTCAGCTGTATGCCTATAGTGTCAGTTTTTCCACTGCCAATTGTACAGTGCCACTGTTTTCTATTTGGTAGTTGACGCCTCGTACAGTTCTATAGAGATCACGGATTTAATAAAAAATTAAGTAGCTCCTAATAACATGCTGTCTATAGATGAATTCGTTTGGTGGATAAGTTATTCATATGTAATTAATTTATTACTAGTTAGTCTCAAATAGGGGATTGACTGAAGGATGATATGATGTAGGACAGAGAGGATTTGAGACAGTCTATTCTTATCCCGACCCTAGTGAAACTACGATTCAAGGGAAGATGATGATGATGAATTATTATTAGTTACTAATAATTGTTTTAAGCTATTGTGACTGTGTTTGATAGTTGGCAAGAAGATAGTGACTTGTAATGGTCCTAGTAATTGTTTAAAATTTCTAAAAGTTACTTAAATATAAGGCTTGCGAGGGTTATGAATTTCCTACATTCACTAGCAATATCTGTGTGATGCAAGAACAAACGTTAAACGTAACTTTAAACTTAGCACACCTTGTTGATTTTTTTTAATGAGAACAGACTCATCTAAAATGCGTGTTTCTTAAAATCCGACTAATGTATACGTGTAACGGTATCCCTTTAGGAGAAGCACAGACATTAAACTTACCTTGTTAACGTTTTATTCCTTAATTTCGTGCAATTATTATTCTTTCACATTATTTATTTCTACTATTTTTCATAAGCAAAACTACAGTTCTTTTTTATAAACTATTAAAATGAATGTATTGAGTTTGAGATTCGCTGTAGATTGTACATAGCCTCCGCTCAGCTTTTATTCTGGATCCATGGTTAAAATTTATTACAGTTATACAGAATTATATAATTTATTATTGCAGTACACTTATAGTAAACGTCAAGTAGTTGAAAGTTTGCACGACTGATGCAGTTCCTTTAAGTGTATCTTAAGATTTTCTGTATTCGAGTTGTTGTTATCTAATTTAATGTGTATATACTATATTGGGATACATTCTGGGTGTTTCTACAACTTGTTTTCCATTTTTATTGTTTAATATTAGTGTAGTTTATTATATATCGCATTAAATACTTGACAGAAGTAGTCCTATGTAACCAATTATACGATAAATTCTGTGTTTGAGCGTTAATTTGTAGTGATAATTTAAACTGTAGCGTCATTAGAATATTAACTTTTATTTCATTTTAAAATTTCTAAAAGTTACTTAAATATAAGGCTTGCGAGGGTTATGAATTTCCTACATTCACTAGCAATATCTGTGTGATGCAAGAACAAACGTTAAACGTAGCTTTAAACTTAGCACACCTTGTTGATTTTTTTTAATGAGAACAGACTCATCTAAAACTGCGTGTTTCTTAAAATCCGACTAATGTAGAAGAATTGTAAGGAAGGAAATAAAAGCTCTCAGAAATAATACTCTTGGACAATGTGTTACTTCAGAAAGGCAAATCTTTTCATATGCTATTGGTTTCTTTGATATTCTCACTATTGAGCCAGACTTGTAAATGAATTTTGCCTTGGTTCACCAGAGTGTGGTTAGCCAGGATAGGTGATTTCATCAGCGGATGAAATGAAAGTAGGCCAACGCTAAATAACAGTTCAGCGAAAGAGTTTAGAAAAACCCTAAAATGTAACACTTAATTTTGATCATAATAATATGTGGCAATGTGACCATTCAAAGTCACAGGAGTTCTCTAGGCAACTGAATAAATCTAATTTATTTCTTGCCCTTCTTCTTGCCACCTTTCCCTTTACTATCTTTTCCTTTCTTGCCCTTTGGATTGTCGTCCTCTCCTGACAACAACATCATCCTCTTCTTGCCCATAGGAGTCTTGAGATACCAAGCCTGCAAAACAAGCAAATGTACGTCCAAGATAAACAGTTAATCAATGATATTATAAATTCCTGTATACTGGATGTAGGATATTAGAGGCACTTCGAAGTTGTTAGTAAAAAAGCTAATGTTAACGTCAGGTTCCTCACTCGAAAGAGATGTCAGTGACGGGCGACCCCAGAATTTGAACTCTGCACATACTGATCCGCGGTCGAGTATCTTACAGACTTCGCCACTGGCTCCAGCCACGAGTGAAATATCAAGTTCTAAACTGATAGCTAAATGACGCTAGCACCTCGATAATTGACGGTTCGCATAGAGCTATAGGGAAGCAAATGTATAATTTTATTTATTCAGGTAGAAAAACAAAAACAAATTACCATACAATCGTGCAAGAGACACAAAAATAAAAATTTCGACGCAAACATAAACTTAAACAACCAACTAAAAATATTAACTAAAATTTATTTATTAAAAAGATTTCCAGCGAACGTTCAATGTAGTTACTCAATAATACTTTCCTGTCAACTCACAACCTGGTAACTCTCTGGCAAAATACAATTGTTACTATTATTGAAGCAGTGGCGACGTCGGTAAGATACTCGACCGCAGATCAGTATGTGCGAGTTCAAATCCTGGGCTCGCTCGTCACTGACATCTCTTTCGAGTGAGGAAACTTCCGTTAACCTTAGCTTTTTTAGCATTTATTTTACCAAATAAGAGAGCCATGAAAAGCGGAGGAGTAACCTTGAAAGTTTCATCGACATTTCGACTGATCGGATCAATCTTTGACAGAGGTGGAATGAACTCGGCGGCTCGCAGTGGCTGACGCTCGAGAGTTTTAAGCCTTGGCTCTGTGAGCACACTGGCACAGGCCGATACGATAGTCCCGGGTGTGTAGCCGTCCGTCACCTTAGCCAAACTACTGATGTCCAGGTGTGAGGTTATAGTACCACCGTGCTTCTCAATCACACTGCGCCATATCACTGTAAATAAGTGCATAGGTATGAGTTACACTGGTAAATAAGTGCATAGGTATGAGTTACACTGGTAAATAAGTGCATAGGTATGAGTTACACTGGTAAATAAGTGCATAGGCATCAGTTACACAGAATATCATTGTTTAGCAAGTGCCTAGTTATCAGCTACACTGTATATCATCGTTAAATAAGTGCATTGGCATCAGCTACACCGTTAAATAAGAGCAAAGGTAGTAGGTACTATTAGGTATCAGCTAGACAAAAAGATATTGATACTCTCGTTGACTCCGAGAAACTACTCTAATTGTACTCTTTAATGAAATTCGCATGTTTTTTGATAATCACCACAGACCATGAGAACAAGCTAGGAAGCTGAAGACAAAGTCAAGTTTAACGTCAGTTTCCTGCTCAATAGCATGTTAGCGACGGGGAGAGCTCTGAATTTGAACCCAGAATCTACTCATTTAGAGAGGCAAAAGGAAAAGCCAGTTACACCAGAGGTTTACGTAGAACAAAACAGTAAAAAAATAAAGAAAAATCAGCAAATTCTTCCGCATTCTATTACTCAGAAAAGCAATCTTTAATTTCAATACATAAATTCAGCAATCCGGTTATAATCACAAAAAATTATTCAAACTTAAACTTAAAATTCTATAAAATTCAACTTATAATTAATTAATTATGAATTGATGATTAATTATTAATTAATTTAAAATTAAACTTAAAATTCGAGGAAATTGATCTTGAGCAAGAAGACAGAACTTACAATGCCTCGAAGCATAGTCCGGCCTGGGTATAAGAAGTATTTTATTATAGGCCCTGACGAAGGGCTTGGGTTTGGCCTCGAATGGAAGACTTGAAGTACCTATTAGCAGCAGCCTATCGTCTCCTTTCACTGTCTTCAACGCCTTGGGCAGCGGCTTGCTCATTCGCTTCGGATCTGACTACAAAAAAGTTACCAGTCAATCAATCAATTACCAATCAGATCAATTAACATTGACCAGTTCACCAAAAACAGCGAAAGCAAAAGGCTTTAAATGATGAATACACAGTAATATGTTTGCTATACTTTTGTTATCTTAACATTTTAATTATCTTAATAATAATTATTTTATATTATAAAATTATCTTAATAATATTTATCTTAATATTATAAAATAATTAATAATTAATAATTATCTTAATAATAATTATTTTATATTATAAAATTATCTTAATAATAATTATCTTAATATTATAAAATAATTAATAATTAATAATTATCTTAATAATAATTATTTTATATTATAAAATTATCATAATAATAATTATCTTAATATTATAAAATAATTAATAATTAATAATTATCTTAATAATAATTATTTTATATTATAAAATTATCATAATAATAATTATCTTAATATTATAAAATAATTAATAATTAATAATTATCTTAATAATAATTATTTTATATTATAAAATTATCTTAATAATAATTATCTTAATATTATAAAATAATTAATAATTAATAATTATCTTAATAATAATTATTCTATATTATAAAATTATCTTAATAATAATTATCTTAATATTATAAAATAACTAATAATTAATAATTATCTTAATAATAATTATTTTATATTATAAAATTATCATAATAATAATTATCTTAATATTATAAAATAATTAATAATTAATAATTATCTTAATAATAATTATTTTATATTATAAAATTATCTTAATAATAATTATCTTAATATTATAAAATAATTAATAATTAATAATTATCTTAATAATAATTATTTTATATTATAAAATTATCTTAATAATAATTATCTTAATATTATAAAATAATTAACAAAAATAATTATTAAAATAATAATTATCTTATACTATAAAATTATCTTAATAATAATTATTCACTAATGTTAAAATTTACCTACATAAGCAAAGTATTAATTAAGCAAAGTTAAATTCAACGTTTTTGAACATATATGCGCCTGAAATTACAATATTTAAAACAATACAACAGGTAGGCCTAGTTTACATTGCCATTTTAATTTTTAACCTCTTGACCATCATTAGATTGCATAAGACAACTTATAATTTACAATTAAATCTCGGTACTTAACATCAATTTCTTGCCTTAAAAACCTGTTGGCTGAGACGAGACCTAACTGGGTTTCGACGCTGCAACTACTGATCTGCAGCCGGATAACTAATCGATAAGCTAACCACTCAGCTCATTAAATCAGTGAACAAGACTGAGACTGCTTTAGAATTAATGACTGCGTTAAGCACATTAAAATGTTGAAATATCACGCGAAAGTAAACATACCAGATCAGTTTTAGGAATCTTCTTCTTGAACATTTTCTCACATTCTCCTACATAGAGCACGGACGGCTGGAGAGCCCGACCAACCTATTTACACCGCAATCAACATAAAACATGCAACAGTCACGCCTATCTTGTATATTCATTCAATCAATCAATCATTCAATAAGAATTTAACGTCCGGCTCCTCGCCATAAGGCACTGTCAGGGACGTCTCTTGCAGACTCCACACAAACAGGCGCTAAAGCACCACACGATGGCGACTGAGTACACAGAGACCACAAGAGAAAGCGAGATCAAAACAGTGCAAGTCCAAGATCCAAGGCAAGCGGGTCAAAATTTAGACCTACGTCGGAAAGACATTCTGCAATTGATATTTGTAATCTCTATAGAGTTTATCATTAAGTCCCCTGTTTGTAACCTAACCTAACATCATCATCATAATCTTTCCTTGAATCCTGCTTTAGTAATGGTCAGAATACGAATAGATCTACTCCACTTTTCTGTATGGTTGGGGAACTTTTCCATACGTTTTAGAAAATTGTGTAGCTATTTCTGGAGCCTAGGTGCTCGCCAACCGAATGCCTTTTCTGAAGTTGATTTTCTGACGTTGGTTCTTAGCGCTTTGTCGCCTTGTACGACTCGTGCAGGCTACGGTTGGTCTATTCTTCAGCAACACGGACACACCACGGGGGGACGTTTACTTAGCATGATAAATTTTAATCTTGTAAAATCTTTATTTGTTTATTTTTATTTAAACCCTTCCTATAAAACAGTCACAAAAATTATACAACGATATTTACAACAAGTAATGATTTTCACTCTAGAGCCAATAATTATTCTTATAATCAAAAACATGGACAATGGATGAGGAAGCACAAATGCTTGCTTCCTTCCTCTCCATAGTTATTAGTAATCGTTGCCTTTTGAAGGCGCATCAATTGCAGTCGGCGCGGATTTATGATTAACCTTCCATCACCCTGGAATATTTTCCTTCGAAGCTGCCAACACTCGGCCTTCCAAGGTGGTCAAGCACAAAGTACTAACCGACGCCGATGTACCTTAACTTCGATTATTGGCACACAACTAAACTCCGTGCGCTAAATCCCGCTGTCATATATTATTGTCGCAGGTGGTAACGGGAGAGAGAGAGAGCTACGTTTATTCAATACACTGAAAATATTCAGTGACATATACAAACAAGGCCATCAAAGAGGTCACAATCAACCTATCTAGTTGAACACCCCTCAATCATACAAATTGAGGAATAACAAGGCAAACGGAATAAACATGCTATACTAGTAAAAGAAGTAACAGTTGATAAAGTTTGAAATAATAGCAACAGGAATTTAAAAAGTGAATATTGCTTCTGTCAATACATCTGAGATACGATTATAGACTGCGACTGAACCTTGAGAACCATGTGGATGAGAAGTTTCAGGCCGTCTTTTCCCGGATATTTTCCGGCCACATTGACGGCACTGAGATCAAACAGGTTTGCGCCTGTTTCAGTGCAGATAGCGTGAAGCAACATTCGCTTGCCAACTCCTTCCGGTCCAGCTAGCAGAATCGACTTTATCAGAGGGGCCATTTCATGAACTCTCTGCGAACCTAATCAACCAACAATCAATCTATCAATAAGTTAATTACAAAATCAATCAAGAGATCAATCAATTAGTGCAACACATCGACAGGACCTATTAATAAAATCAATTGATTTAAAAAGCTCATCCTTTGAGACCAAATCAATCAATAGATCAATTTATAACTTTATTTTCTCTATTACTCTTAAATAAATAACTCTGTAAACATTAGATTGATAAGTTATTAGACGTGGATGAGTCACAAATGATTGATTGACTGATTGGAACTAGGCTGACAGGTGGTAGTCATGTTACAATGGCCCCTATCTGTCGGCCAAATTCTAATCAAACCCAGGAATCACTTTGTCTAAACCATCAGAAAAACTAGATTTAGTAAAATAGATTTTGCAGGTAAATGAATCTCGTAAACTGTTGGATTGTGAACGTATCTGTCAATCTAACAATAAATCACTAAATTAATCAGTGATTTCGTGGCAGCCATGTTGATGGCGATAACTTATCTCTTCTGATTAAAATCAATATTTTAATCGTTAACATCTCTCTCCTAAATCATACAATCTGTCAACTGTACGGATAAAAAGCCCCCGTAAGTGTTGCCTCCTCGCCTATTTCAAACCGCCCATCGTTGATAGCTTATTTCCATTGATATGTAGGGCGGTAATGTCTAGTAGCGGTATTCAATTGTTTTCTCTCTCACATGGCCCATATTCGTCAATTTTGATTTCTCAATCTCACAGCATCAGCGCCTACTTGTAGAAACGAATGTAGCTCCCTCTCTAAATTATTTTATTTTTTGACAGTTTAAATAATTGAACCAATTTACTGACTAGTGCAAACAATATTGACTTCATCACTCATTCATTATTAGTAAAAGAGAGTCAATTCCAAGAATCCCTTTTAGTGGAGTGGATTGGGACTAGTATGCTGCCTCCTTTTCCCGTATCTACGATTGCAAGTGTTGCTTACTACTACTACTACTAAGATAAATGACGATTTTAATTTAAATTACTCTACTTGTAGACTCTTTAATGGTTAATCCGTAGTTTCTGTTATTCTCCTCCTTATTATTTTGCATTTCTTGTTCTGTTCATACTGCCATGTATTTTTGTGAATAAGATTATATGCATAGGAAATGTAATACCATAAAAATTTGTTACCACAGAGTAAAATCCAATTAACAAAATAGATAGATTCTCTCTCTCTCTCTCTCTATCTCTCTCTCTCCTAGTGCACTGTCTACTGGCAGGCCCATGGTATATAACGCATCCACTCATCTCTATCTTCCGCTTTCCTCTTCACGTCCACATACGAGTGGATCTTTAAATCATCTAAACATTCCTTTTGCTATATCATTATTCTTGGGGAAATCTGCTTCTGACGAGGTGGGCCCCCTAAACCTTCCTGAGCTTCGACTAACATTTACTGGGCGGGGGCGTCATTCCCTTCATTCCTAGCATTAAACGATAATAATTTCAAATGATTACATTTACTTTACACACCTAATGGCATCTAGTTTATCAACGTCAGAAAGGCCATTCGGTTGATGAGCGCCAATGCTCCAGAAATTGCTACAAAAATTTAAACGAATGGAAAATCCTCAAATAGGGCATTAACAGATAATATGATGTAGAACAAAGAGGAATTGGGACAGTCTATTCGTATCCCGACCCTAGTAGAACTGGGATTCAAGGGAGGACGACGACGATGATGATGATGATGATGATAATGCTGATGCTGATGATGACGATGACGATGATGATGATGATAATGATGATGATGACACACCTAGCGGAAGAATGGCGTATTCAGTGATAACTCGGCGTATGTCGCTGATGGACGGCAGGGGCTCGAGAGATGCTTGTCTGAGAGTTGAACCCAGGTAGTTGTACTCACCAACAAACTCGCTCAGACTTACCCTTGGGTGTCTCACTATGATCCCCTCACTCACCAGCTCTTCGTACAACGACTCTATGGTTCTGATACAACATCAACAACAGTATCGTTAATGACAACATCGAAAGAAATGCTACCGAACGAAAAAGAGTTCTAAAATGGAGCCAGTGGCCGAGTCAGTAAAATACTTGACCGCGGATCAGTATGCGCGGGGTTCAAATTCTGAGCTCGCCCGTCACTGACATCGATTTTGAATGAAGAAACTGACGTTAACCTTAGCTTACCAGCTTTAATATCGTCAATATAATCAGTATGCGCAGGATCACATTTTTATATATTCTCAAAGCGAAGTACTTCTATAATTTTTAGCACCATTGTTCATCATAAAATTGATCTCTTTAATACATTCACCTATTAACCTTTCATGAAGCTCCTCTGTACTCTATAGTTTTATTATGTAGCGGAACAAAACTATAAATACATCGGCATAAAATATAAAATAGAAGCATTAACTGAATTACACTACATTCACTTAGAAAATTCACTGTTAGCAATTATAAATCAATCCATAGTTTGACCAGTTATTAAGTAGAATGTTGTCAATAAAACACTATAAAATGCTTACCGATCTGGTGTGAGGTCTTTTCCTTTACCTTTACCTTTCTTTCCCTTCTTCCCCTTTTTACCTTTTTTCTTTTTCTTTCCTTTGTCTCTATCAATTGCCTAAAATTGCAAGGAACAATTTTAGAAACTTATTACGACTTAAAAGAGCAAGCAAAAATTTTTATTGTTATATATATAGTTAAGTGTATTTAATTTATATATTATATAATTATTATAACCTTTCGGTTAAAGTGCACTAAAAGGCAACAACTTAATACCAAACGTACTACAAATAACAATTTTGAAACTTATTACGAAGAACTGAACAGAAGAAAAGTCAATACATAGTATCAGATAAACAACAACAACAATAAGTTCAGTGTTACCAGCTTGAGGTTTTTGAGTTCCTCCCTCATGAGTTCATCGACCTGCACTCTGATCTCCTCCTCCACCTCCCCCCTCTTCTCCTCCCTCACCAGCTCAGCGTCAAACCTCTGACTGAAGTTACGAGACTCGTCACGTGCCGCCCACACGTCTTACAATACAATCCAATACAATACAATACAATACAGTACTATACAATACAACACAATGCGATACGATGCGATACATCCCGTGACGCCCACACGTCTTACAATACAGTACAATACAATGCAATACAATACAGTACAATACAATGCAGTACAATACAATACAATACAACACAATGCGATACGATGCGATACATCACGTGACGCCCACACGTCTTACAATACAATACAATACAATGCGATACATCACGTGACGCCCATACGTCTTACAATCCAATACAATACAATACAATACATCACGTGACACCCACACGTCTTACAATACAGTACAATACAATACAATACAATCCAATCCAATACAATACAGTACAATACAATACAATACAATGCGATACAATGCGATACATCACGTGACGCCCACACGTCTTACAATACAATACAATACAATACAGTACAATACAATACAATACAATGCGATACAATGCGATACATCACGTGACGCCCACACGTCTTACAATACAATACATCACGTGACGTCTACACGTCTTACAATACAGTACAATACAATACAATACAATACAGTACAATACAATACAATTCAATACATCACGTGACGTCCACACGTCTTACAATACAATAGAATTAAACACACTGTATAGTGAAATGATCATGTGTGACGCTATCTATCACATTAATACCAAATGTGCAACAAATCTCTGCAATTTTTGCTCATATTTTATTTTATTTTATTTTACAGCTACCACAAGGACGTTCTCGGCCTAAATCTACGTTAAAATATGACTTCACCATTTAATACTTCAATGCAACATGGGCTAAGGACTTATTAAATGCATCGTATTGGAATTTTAAAAAGTAAAAACAAACCGTGATACGTTTCGTTGGTTTCTCTAATCGCTGGTAGAAAGTTTGAGGGAGCGATTTTCCACCCTGCTTCAGTTCCCGCCTACAACCATAACGTAGAATAACATTTATTTAAATAAGAAAAATTCTCAAATAAATCAACAGAGTGATAAAGCTTAACATTTAATGAACCAGAGGCAATTTCGGAAATCATCCTAATATATAACCCAAGTGCGCACTTCTCCCTCTCAATATCTCTCTCTCTCTCTCTCTCTCGATCTCTCTCTCAACTAGCTGGAGCCAGTGGCGAAGTCGGTAAGATACTTGACCGCGGATCAGTAGGTGGGGGTTCAAATCCTGGGCTCGCCCGTCACTAACATCGCTTTCGAGTGAGGAAAGTGACGTTAACCTTAGCTTTACCAGCTTTTACCAATAATGAAAAGAAATAATGAAATAATGAAATGAATGAGAATGTGAAAATGTACAAACTTTTCCCTTTCCCTTTTTGCCGGCGTTCTTGTCTTTCTTTTTGTCTTTCTTTTTCTTATCTTTGCTTCCTTTCTCTTTCTTGCCACCCTTGTTATTTTTCTTATCTTTCATAGCATCCTACAACAAACAAGCAGAACGAAACTAAATGGACACAGTAAAATACAATACCTTCTTGCAGAAACTAGGCTCATTAGTGAGACGTGTCAATTAAGTCACGTGTCTACAAAAAGAAGAGATTTTTCATATAATTTATAAATCATTATAAATATAATATCTTACACATAATGTCAAAGCAAGTGACATCAATTTAGGCAAAGCATTAACGAAATATTTCATCATCTTAAATTACATCCATTACGTTAAAACGATGTCTTTATTCGCTTAGTTACAAAAATAAGAAGACACATTCGCACTAATTTTTAATAAAGTTTCCTATCTTTAGCAGCAGTTTTTTATTATATCCTCTTCAAACCTATCTCGCCATGACTAGTAATAATTGTTGCATTTTGATAGTGTAAATTGCACGGATATAAGAATAATCTTCCAACACCCTAAAGTTTCTGCTCAATGGTGTCAGCAATTGATTAGTCTTCCAAAGTGGTCGACCAAATAATTACTAACCGAGTCCAACATTACTTAACTTTATCTATGACGCACAAGCTCTACCAATGCGTTAAATCTAGCCCCACAAATTATCAGCCCGCGAGTGCAACAAGAAATAGCGTATATAGGCGCTGCAAGAAAATATACGTTTGAGGAAAAACTAATCAGAAAAATAGCCATCGGTACTATGAACTCCCCTCATAGCCCAAATGTATTGACAAAAGCAATATTCTCTTTTTAAATTCCTGTTGCTTTTATTTCAAACTTTATCAACTGTTGTTTATTTTACTTGTATTGCATGTTTATTCCGTTTGCCTAGTTATTTTTCAATTTGTATGATTGAGGGGTGGTCAACTAGATAGGTTGATTGTGCCCTCTTTGACGGCCTTGATTGTGTATGTCACTGTATATTTTGAGTGTATTGAAATAAACATAGTTCTCTCTCTCTCTCTCATAAAGTAAACTAAACTAAACACGCATTATAGTGAAATGATCAACTATGTTTATATCTATCACTTTTAATACCACATGTTTAAACCGTTAGGCAATTTAATCCATTTTCCGTGTAACCAGTCCAGTGAATGTCCGAGATTTTACTCTCAGATCAGCGCGGCTGGGATTCGAACCCACAAGGGTTCAATTCAACTTAGAATCTATCATTTAAAACTTCATGACGTTACCACTACGCTATTGAGACATTCTAAATAAAGAAATAAAAAACATAGCATGATATGGACGCTATTTACCAAAGCCTTCAACTCTTCTTCCAGTTCTTTGGGATCTTTCTCTTTGAAGATCATCAGAGAGCCACCTTCATCCTCATCAGGGTAGTCTGGAAACTTTCCAAGTGCATCTCTGACACAAATAGTCAGCGAACAATTCTAAATCATTATTAATGACTGACAATATTTTCTGACTATCCAATTTAAACATGAAAAACATAAATCATACGCAAACTGCTGAGAAGAATGAAAATAAATTCGATATGGGATATAAAAAGAGAAAATAATAAATGTAGGAAAATATTTAACAGATTTTATTTTGGAAATGAAAAGGCCTATAGTAATATTCAATATACTTGTAATACAGAAACACAATGAATCCTTTTCGTGATAAGTTATATATATATAGTTTATAGTTTGGCTGGAGCCTGTTGCGAAGTCGGTAAGATATTCGACCGCGGATCAGTATGTGCGGGTTCAAATCCTGGGCTCGCCCATCACTGATATCGCTTTCGAATGAGGAAACTGACGCTAGCCTTAGCTTTATATCTCTTTGCACTTGATAGCTCCAAATGGAATCAAGCTCCGATACAAGATTAACAAGATTAACCTCTATTGTTATCATTATGGTTACCTTCCTGGGCCTATGAGAGATCCTTTAGTTGATGACGGATCTGGCCTTTGAACCAAGACAATTAGCTTCCTAGGCGAACACTCTAACCGTTACGCTATATCCACTCAACCTTACTGATACTATCATTTATATTATAATGTTTGCGTCCTTTTGTCGATGTCAATATCATCATGATATTATCACCATCATCATCATCATCATCATCACTGTAGTAAATTAATTACTAAATATACAAACAAAGTCGTAAGATCTTTCTCAGCTAAACAAAAAAGTAAATTATCTCAAGTTTAACAATAATTAATTAATCTTCTTCATTGTCCAATCTGCCAATGAATCAGCTCAATCAATCAATAAGAATTTAACGTCCGGATCCTCGTTATAAGACAATATCAGGGAAGATCAATCAATCAATCAATAAGAATTTAACGTGCGGTTCCTTGCCATAAGGCAATGTCAGGGACGTCTCTTGCAGACTCTACACAAACAGGCGTCAAAACACCACACGATGACGACTGAGTACATAGAGACCGCAAGAGAAAGTGAGATCAAAACAGTGCAAGTCCAAGATCCAAGGCAAGAGGATCTAAATTTAGACCTATGGCGGAAAGTTTTTGCCAATCAGTCGATCCTATTGCAAGGGCTATAATTTTCAAACGTTATTGCAACCTTTTAAAATGGTTTCCTTAGTTAACGATTCTTTAAGATATTTTACGTTATCATTCTCTTCCCATTTGTTTACTCCTCAATAGAATTCGAGCAGCAAACGATTGCCTATTGCTATGTTACAATGTTTCCGTGCTTCCGGTAGTCAGCTGGATAGAGTTCAAGTGTGCTCTTTCTGACGACCGTTTTATTTGTGTTCTGTCTCGTTGTATGCGCTTTGTGTATATTTTGATTCAGTTACAAATAAATGATCATGGCTCTCTCTCTCTCTCACTCTCTCTCTCTCTCTACTCTTACGTTATTCTGCAGTGACGAATGCAAGAGTTGTTTGTGTATATTTTGATTCAGCTAATCACTGACCGACACTCGAGGAACCACTGTCTGATCTGATCGATCAAGGTCTCTCTCATGTCTGGTCCCTCGGTCAGTCTCAGCCTCTCTTTGAGGGTCACCAGGGCCTCCTGATACTCCTGCTCGTGAGAGAGCTGTACCGCTCTTCTCTCCCTCACAGACTTCTCCAGCAGGCGAGCCGCCGAGTGATCCGAGGCTCTGCCATCCGCCCGCATCTGAGCATCCAAGAGTTAACCAAGGCGCTATAGCTACTATAGCGCTATAGCTACTATAGCGCTAAAGAGAGAGAGAGATATATGGAGAAAGAGAGAGATAGAGGGAAACATAGAGAGAGAGACAAAGAGAGAGGAGAGAGAAAGAGAAAGAGAGAGAGAGAGAAAGAGAGAGAGAGGGGATAGAGAAAAGAGGAGAGATAGAGAGTGAGAGAGAGAAAGAGAGAGAGAGAGAGAAAGAGATAGAGAAGGAAAGAAGAGAGAAAGAGAGACACAGTGAGAGTGAGAGAGAGAAACAGAAACAGAAAAGAGAGAGATACAGAGACATAGTGAGAGTGAGAGAAAGAGAGAGACGGAGCTTTATTTGAATATTATACACACATTTAATATATGTAAGAAATGCCAATGATATAATAAACATGTCAGAATGGAGTCCCTAACATCATCCATGGCTGAGGAAGCGGACGTTAAACCTTTATTATCATTATTAGTTCATATGGGCCCACGTCAATGAAGAATAGACCAATCGTAACGAGAAAGTGACGTAGGAAGTGAATAAGTGAGCATTGAAGAGGTCAATGGAATATTTTCACTCAGAAATCACCGCCAAGGTCTAAGCATTCAATTCTGTATACTTTAAATACTTTAAATGTTAATGATAAACAAAGTTTAACAATTTCCATATTAAAATTTAAATCTGGTCTATTTGAAACTATAGTAGGAGTAATTAGAAAAAGGAAAATGGAAAAGCTCTACCTATTATAAAACTATTTTAATAAAAGTAGAATAATATTTAAGTGTACTATATACATTACAACTTAGACTGAGCTCTATACAAACAATTTATAAATTATCTAAAATGGAAAACTAAAATGAGTTATTGCTGTGCTAAAGTAAAAATATAACTGACTTCATATCAAAAATATAACTAAGTATGCTAAATAACATAGAATTAGTGTAAAACAAACAAGTAAATAAGTGTAACTAAACAAACCATTCCAAGAAAGATCATTTCTTGTTCACGCTCTTGCTTAGTCTTCACCCTGGCAGAGTGACCTTTCCACACCTATAATTTATACACATCTCTCGATCAGTACAGTGTAGATGACAGCGGCACTTCAATTATGTGCAGCATAGATGATAACGGCACTTCAAACAAGTGCAGCATACTATTGGACAATAACGGTACTTCAATCAAGTGCAGCATATACGACAACAGCATTTCCATTACGCAAAGCATTGACGACAGCGGCACTTAAATTAAGTACAGCGTAGACGACAACGGCACTTCAATTAAGTGCAACACAGATGACAACGGCACTTCAATCAAGTGCAGCGTAGACGACAACGGCACTTCAATCAAGTGCAACACATATGACAGCGGCACTTCTATTAAGTGCAACACAGATGACAGCGATACTTCAAACATGTGTAGCATAGACGACAGCGGCACTTCAATCAAGTGCAGCGTAGATGATAGCGGCACTTCAAACAAATGCTACTTACACAACTTCCTCTGTATATGAGCGTCGTTCAGCGCTAATAGTACAAACAGTAAGAAATAGAACTAAGAGCTACACTTACAGGACAAGTTAAGAGCGACGACTGCTAAGAGATGAAATATTAGGAAGAATGGAGGGAAATCCAGTCAGGGAAATCCAGTCAGGGAAATCCAGTCAGGGAAGTCCCGGACTTTTATTGCTAAATGATTATAAACTCAAAAAATAAATGTTTGACGAAGAGTGCGATGTCCAAGTAACTCAGAAGAACTGAGGAGAGATCAAATAACCGAGAACAACAACAATGGCAAACCATCTGAGTGCTACTATCACCCACGACAGTTCGAGAACCACGAAAACCAAACCAAGCGCATGAGAAGAAAAAAGGCATGAGTCAAAAAATGAAAATTTCGAGAACTGAGTCGCCCAACCCTCTGTATGATGACTGCAGCATCTTGGGGAGCAATGTTAGGCTGTCCTCTCTGAGCAGCAAGCTTCTCTCTCTCCTCCTGATCTCTGATGTCTCTCATGAACTTAGCCCTGGCCCGTCCCTGACGAGCCCTCTCGTGTCTCTGTAGCAACCTCACCGCGTCACCTACACTCAGGGGGTTCTCCTCCGTGTCCTAGTCAATCAATCAATCAATCTCTCGTGTCTCTGTAGCAACCTCACCGCGTCACCTACACTCAGGGGGTTCTCCTCCGTGTCCTAGTCAATCAATCAGCTACTCAATCAATCAATCAGCTATTCAATCTATCAATTAGCTATTCAGTCAATCAATCAATCATTCAATCAGCTACTCAGTCAATCTATCAGCTATTCAGTCCTAATCAATCAATCAATCAGCTTTCAGTCAATCAATCAGCTACTCAATCAAACAATCAATGAATCAATCAGCTATTCAATCAATCAATCAATCAGCTATTCAATCAATCAATCAATCAGCTACTCAGTCATCAATCAATTAATAAGCTATTCAATCAATCAATCATTCAGTCAATCAATCAGCCGTTCAGTCAATCAACTAATCAATAAATTCAATCAATCAACAATTCAATCATTCAACCAACCATTAAATCAGTCAATCAGCCATTCAGTCAATCAATCAACCATTCAACCACGCAATCAATCAACCGCTCAATCAATAAACTAATAATGTTAACTATCAACAGTTTCATCAAGGATTAGTGACAGAGTTTTAAGTTTACCACTGAATGAAGAAGCTATAATGGGTGGGTCATAACGTTCAAATCTTAAATAAATTAGCTACATTCCAAAATCTAAATTATCAATAATTATTGTATTACTATTAATTAAGTCTAAAATAGGGGATTGGCTGGTGATGTGGTGTATGACAGAGAAGATTTGAGACAGTCTATTTGTATCCCGACCTTGGTTAAACTGGGATTCAAGGGAAGATGATGATGATTTGATTATTACTAATTAGCAATCCAGTAATAAACTACACACTAAAAGCCCAGAGGATAGATCGACGTACATCAGTACTGTCTGCACCACCGAGTCGTTGCAGAATTTGAACGAGAATCTTTTCTCTCTCTCTCAAAGCCTTCTGCTTCTCTAATATGAAGTACTTCGGTATCGGCATTTCCATTTCTTGCTGCAAAATTACAATGTTACACCAAATAGTTACTTACTTCATTAAAGGATAATTCTCCGTAGTTTACTGTACCAATCACAGGTCAAATTACTTTGCAACAGTTCGAAGGGTTTATGATGCTATGAAGTTGATTATTAACAACGGTAATTACTACCTGGGTAATATTATTTAGAAATATAATATACTTGATTAAATTAAATTAATATATTGCAATAATGACTTGGCATTAGTTTCACTACCAAAAGATGACATCAGAGAGTAATATTAATTTATTACATCCAAAGAATACAAAAGTCAAGTAAAAGCATGATAAAATTAAAAATAAATAAATAAACTGAGTTAAATGAGTTAAATCTATAATAACATAATTGTGATGGATTACAACAGTTTCTAGAAACAGGCCATAGAATCATGAAAACTAAAAACACCAGGCAGTCAGCAAGTCTAGATCCTTAGAATACTGAGATGATAATAAAGAGTGCGAATATCCATGGAGTGTTAAAAATTACTAGCATGAAAAGAACATGCAAAGGCAATGCTGTATGAAAGTTCTTCTCTGAAATGTAGAGTTAAATGCAATTGCATGAAAGCATACCGGTGTTAGTTTAAAGTCAGAGAGGATGTCATCGAAGAAGTTGAAGTCTGCATATTCTAGCTCGACCATTTCATTCTTTAACTCCAGAACTCTACCCATGACAGCATCTAGCACTGTGCGTAGCAGCCTTCTCTTCTGAGGCTGGACAATCTGATCGTAACACTGCTCCATTCGTCTGAATATCTGCACATACTTGATGTACATCGAGGTCACATACTGGAATGCTACTGTCTTGTCCTAGTCACAAAAAACACACAATGATTTGATATAACATAACGTAACATAACGGCACACTGGGTCAGGAAGCACAGATGCTTGTTCAAGAACCATTTCCTCCTTCCTCTCCATGGTTATTAGTAATTGTTGCCTTTTGATGGCGCATCAATTGCAGCCAGCGCGGATTTATTAATAACCTTCCATCACCCAATTAGTAACCTTCCATCACCCATAACCTTCCATCCAATGTGATCTCCACCAGTGTCTTTAATGGAATGTGTTTCTTAGCCACCCTTGCCATTGCACTGCTGTTCCAAGGCTTGCGGCGATATCCATGTAGATAAACTGGAATGCTACTGTTTTATCCTAGTCACAAAAAACACACAAAGACTTGAGGATATTTTATAATATGCTTCATTTTGCATATTGCTATATATATATTTATATGCCTGATTTTGATTTATATGAATCAAAACATAACTCTCTCTCCCCACTTCAAGAAAACTTATAGGATCAATAGATGAAGGAGAGCTAAACCAGAAGCATTTTAAGAAAATCCAGCTGCAAAATAAACTATATTACTAATACTATGTCAATAATCCCTCAAAGAAGTAATATTTTAATCTAACAAAGCGTCGCTAACCAGTTCAGGTTTAGCAGATTCTGGAGGAACCTCCGAGATGAGAATATCTCCAATCATTGTCTGAGCCTCCCTCCATTGTCTGTTGTAATATCTTCAGCACAATCAATCAATTCAACATATACTGCGGCTTTAGTCACATTTAACACTAACATTTAACACTAACATTCTTTCATTTAACACTTTCATTCTTAAATGGTTTGTTCCAACATAAAACATGACACTTAAGAATTTCAAGAGAAACAGACAAATCTAATAATTTCTCAATTAAAGTTCAATATAACAACGCTACAGCACATCAGAGTAAAATCAGACTTACCCGTGAGACATTGTTACTGTTGAGCTGTAAAATCACTAGAAGAAGTTCACAGCTGCTTCACAGAAGTTCTCAACATTCACCGCTGCCAATCCAAGTTCAGCGATAAATTCTTACAATAGCATGCATCTAAAGTAAATAACTTGCACTGATATGTGAAAAATTTCATCAGATCTAATGAACATACAAAATATCCACGTTATTATTTGTAATGAATATAAACCACTTATAATTTGTATCTAATTAGTTTTCATATAAGCTTATTCGATAAAGAGAGTGAAACCTTGGTATGGACCACCTATTATATTAATGTGAATCATGGACCTTAATGAAGGAAGATATCAGAAAAGTAGAGCCATTGGATATGTGTATATGGAGAAGAATGGAAACTATTAGCTGGACTCAAAACACTACAAATGAGGAAGTTCTGACGAGAATTGGTACAGATAGACAGTTGATTAATGGATTAAGAACTAGGAAGAAATGTTGGAAAGGACACATTCTACTGGGGAAAGTAGAGGCAATGCAAATCTATTAAAAGAGGTCATAGAAGGTAGAATGGAAGGAAATAGACGCAGGGGCAGCCTCCTTTCACGCTCTTCAAAGAGCACCCGTAGATAATACGTTGAATACTTCACAAATAGTATGCCGTAACCTCACGTAAGTTACGTAGTCCACGGAATTGAACAACTATAGCCACTGAGTTAGTTTTTCGCTGATTTTTCAGTTCTGGATTTATGGCCTATGCAATGGAGAGCTTATGTCGTGGATGCTATAAAAGACACAAATGGTACGGCGATCATATGCTTATAACTAGAAATAAAACTGAGGTTTAGCTAGTAAAGTAGCTTCCTCTTAAACGGTATTGTTTCAATCTATTCTATTCTCTCCGATTTGCAAATCTGTAATTTTTCAAAAGAAAGTTTTTAAGCTAACAAAACAATTGTTTACAAGTTCTGTTACCATAGAAATCTCACACAGAGCTCTGATGTTATTACATTTTGGCACTTTCTCTCTCTCAATTTAAAATTCTTATTATTTTGATTTTAAAGTACTATTTTCGATATGGTCAGTCTGCAGCATTGAAAATTTAGATATTATTAGAGTAGTGGAAAGAGCATTTGCATTAAAGATTTAAATAAACCTATGACCCTTCATGTAAATGCGACTGTCGATATTTAATTATTTGCTCTAATTCTGTTTGAAATTTGCTGTTTTGAAATTTGTTCGAAGAAATTGTTTCTCTTTAACAGCAACAACAACATCAACAACAACATTAAGATTAAAATCTTGCTATTGTCCATAACAACCTTGATCAACATGGAACCAAATCAAAACCGATGAGCAGACTGTGGGTGGTCAATAAGCGGTGCTAACCAATATCCGGGTAATCAATCCCTGGTAACAACTGCAACTAACTCCGAAATAATATCTATATATGGTATATTATAGAATATAGTGTATGATCATCCATGCTGATCTATATCGCTTGTATTATCACATATTTTAATCGCTAGGCAATTTAATTCGTTTTAGTTATTTTCAGTCCTGTGAATGTCCGAGATTTTACTCTCAGATCACGCAGCGAGGCCGGAAATCGAACCTACGATTAGAGTGCTACTGTCGTCCATGACAACATCTAGCACTATTGAAACAAATAAAATCCGGTGATCAAAAGGAAGGCCCAAAACGGTGCAAATTCCAAATCCAAAAAATTGCTATCAGTCCAAAGATAAAGGGAATTAAAGAAAAGGTCTGGAGGTTTTGTGTGCTGGTCACAACTCATGCATGGACACTGGATGGAAAAGATATATTATATATTAATCTATTACATTTATTACGATATTACATATTACGATATTGACATTTTACATGTTACTTTTTCTTATTCACTTAATTGATAGCTTTGTAATTTCGAAAAAGGTAGGTCTTCAATTGCCCATGGCACTGATCAGAACCAGGATAGAAAAGGCCGATGTGTTTCAAACGAGGACTTCCGAAGAGTAGACGGAAGAGAAATCACAAAAGTAGAAAAAGTAGTAGTTAAAGTAACCCAGAAATCCGGTGCATCATGCTGGAAAGAACGATTAGCCGGTGGATGGCTTTGAGCGCTATGTATGCTAGCTATAAGTCTCACAAGAGTAATTTTAATTCACCTCAGGATCTACCATTAAAACTTCAAGACTATACCTGACGCCTGTGACCACTGCGCTATTGATAATTTGAGACAAACATGAAATAGAGCTGGATAACAGATAATATTTTGATGTATGCCAATTTTTAATAAGAAACATCTTCAAATATTTCTAGATATGTACGCTTTTTCTTATGTAAATGAACAATGCTTGCCAATGCTTGGGTTATTTCTTCGGAATATCTAAGAATTTTACCTAGAATTTTTATGGCGAAAACAAGCTCTTATTTATTGATAGGCTTACAAAAAATCGGTGAGTCGTCGTGATCGACATAACCTTAATAGCAGACAAACAGAAGATAACGGAAATGGGCTATTTTTAGCGGATGACGAAGTCTTCTCGCATCTGATTGGCTGCGCTTACCACGTGACTCGATAACCTTAGAAAGGCTATGTTTGACGTAGCTGCTGTTTTGGCCAGGTTAGCTCTAGGTGGGGTGGCACAAAGATCCTTGTTAGCCTGTAGTAGCTGTGCTGTGCCTCTACAGCTGCTTCGTAGCTGCCTAGTAGCTGCTCTGGTTCTATTCACTACAGCTGGCCCTGTTGCATCTAACTAATCATCTGCTGCTCCAAGGATATAGCACAAAGGCCTAGTTCACTAGTGAAGGCCTATGGGTCTATGCTCTCTAAAGTAACTAAAATCTATAATAATACTCAAAATGTATAACTAAAGGATATTTGAAGGGTGAACCGTTGAACTATAGCCTGTATTCTATATTCTTAAAGGTTATGTGGTTATAGTTATTTTCTTTCAAATTTACTATTCTTTTACGATTTCAAACCATATGTACAAATCTGCATATATTATAAATATGCAACACTGAGTTTAGTGTATTTTTAGAGATAACTCTGAGTCAGAATTCAGCTTTACATTGGCCTACTAGTCCTAATTAACAAAAAGCCAAGAGTCTTTCGATACATACTTCCTAATGGTTTTTTTACAAACTTTTCCCTTGTTGAGTCCGGGACACAGAAGAATAGATTAATCGTAAACTGCGCGTGAAGAAAGAACTCAACAAGCACTGAGTAACGCAAGGGAAACCATATGAGGAGTCAAATTATTTCCAATAGGCTACATTAAGGTGTGGCTGAGGCATAGCCAGTGAAGGGATTAACTCGTTGAACGATAGAGTGCTCTTTATGGAGCATAAAAAGCAACATACAAATAGGAATATTTACCTTGGACCTGCCACTTGGCAGAATACTAGTGAGAGAGAGGGAGAGAGAGAGAGGACAGTAAGAGAGAGAGAGACAGGGGAGGAGAGAGAGGTTTACAAACTGTAACTTTTAGGCTTGTATATATATATATATATATATATATATATATATATATATTTATATATGAAATTGGCTTAATGAAATTGGCTTAGGCCTATATGAGAACTGCACATGTTGATCTAAAGCCTCGCAGCACGATACTTCGTTCTCTAGACCATCAAATGCAGACAATGAAAGATGCCTTTGTGTTTAGGTAATGTACGTCGCCCAAACATTAATGTACTTTAGTACCCAGACAATTTGCATTCAATTCACCTCGAGCACAATGTGAATTTGTGATACTGGACTAATACATGTGCAGCACTGCACATGAATCACAAATTCTATCGCTAATTATTAATAAGATGTGTTAATTCCTGCTATTCTTCTTTCTACTATTTTAACATTTTATTTCTATCTATTTCTTTCTTTCCTTCTCTTTCTCTCTCTCTCTCTCACTCAATATATATATATATATATATCTATATATATATATATATATATATATATATATATATATATATATATATATATATATATATATATATCTTTATCTATCTCTCTGTCTCTCTCTCTCTCTCTCTCTCTCTCTCTCTCTCTCTCTCTCTCTCTCTCTCTTTATCCATTCATATGCCTATAGCAGGTTCAGTATACATATTTATACTCAGAGTATTCCCTCGAGCTCCCACAAGAGCACTCCATCGCTCAACCATTCGATCACAAAGAGCTGCACCCAATTAATTTCAGCTTCAGCTTTGAAGAAATAAAATGTGGATCTGGAATGGTTTCCAAACGCCTTCCGGGGTTCTAGATTTGTCGCTTTTTACGAATATTGTCGAAAAAGACATTTTTGATATGCTAACCATTGCTTAAATTGTAAATGGCAGCGATATGTATGTATATGCATATTATATATATATATATATATATATATATATATATATATATATATATATACAAAGAGCGTCATGATCAGATTATATATATATAATCTTATATTATATAAATAATATATGATAATGACGCTCTTTGTATATATATATATATATATATATATATATATATATATATATATATATATATATATATATATATAATCGAAGTAATTTGATCATTAGGGTAATTCTAATTAAATTATCATCGATATTTCAATTGCATGGAATACTCAAATATTAACAACAAAGAGCGTCATGATCAGAAATTTCTTAACTACCTCTTTATAATAAAAGAAGTATCATAAAAAGGGAAGGCTTGAAAAAAACCATATAAAGCCCCAGCAGGAGGCCATGATTCTTTGTTTTCGACCCAGTTCTTTCAACCAGCAGCTAGGCAGTAGCTGTTTATTGTGGAGGTTTGATCTTTATGTCTAGGGCATTGGAACAGAGAGAGCTGTGATAGCTGACATATAAAGTATAAGGCTGAGCTGCTGGGGGGACTTTTTCCCCTTTTTCCCGGATATCTTGAGAAGTGGCTGAGAATTAATTTCATCTTGTACGTCATATATACGTGTGAATGTGTATCTACATATATAGCTACATAGCATATATTACATTTCACTGACTGAATGAATGATTATTTGCTGTATAGCTATTGCTATGCGTATTTACGTCCCTGACAACAGCCTTGCATGACGAACGGACGCTAAACGTGTCCTAAACGGACGCTAAACATTATTATATTTTTTGTATGAATTTTCATAATATACGGTTTGATATCCAGTTCGTAATTTTGTAAAGAAATGAATTTCGGGAACAGTACAATGGAACTAATTTTAAAGATTAATCACATTTATCTTTCTCTATAAAATACTAACCCCCTTTCTTAATTTGGCTCTAAAACCTCTATTGAGCACGCCAAGGTCAAGTTCAATGAGCAGCTGTGGTGAATAGGCACTGTACAGCTACAAGCAACATTCAGAACTATAGTGCAGAATAATTTTTCTCCCAAGAAATTTACTGAACAGTGACTATTAAAGTAGTACCATCTTGGATTTAAAAATAATAAAAAGAAGTAGGAATGCCACTCAAAATTTTCTAAATAGTTCTAAATAGACTAAATATTTTATAATAATATGAATTTACCATCTATTTTATGCCTAAGTGAGCCTTATGTAGAACAGAATTTAATAGACTGTCAATAGCGCAGTGGTTAGAGGCGTCAGGTAAACTCATGAAGTTTTATATGACAGATCCTGAAATGAATTGAAGTTTCTTGAATTCGAATCCCGTCCGCGTTGATCTAAGAGTAAATCTCTCGAACAATCACAGGACTATTTATACTGAAACTGGACTAAGTTTCCTAAAGGTTTACACATGTTGTATTGACAGTGATAGATAGCATCATGGCTGTCGTTGATTGTGGCATGACGCAGGGTTCTGTGATGGACCCAATACTATTAATTATATATATATATATATATATATATATATATATATATATATATCAGGTTCTAGGTACATATTCATACTCAAAGTCTGCTTTCTCCTTTCATAAGAGCACTCTTTAGATCAACAAGTTAATCCCTTCACAAAGTCTATGCCCTATCCATACCTTCTGTGGCCTGTAGCTTGGGAAAATTATGGCTTCTGAGGTGGATACCCGTTGCCTTCCTCAGTATATATATATATATATATATATATATATATATATATTAATGATGTAGATGATGAAATTCTATGTAAATGTCATAAATTTAAAATCGATATACAAATTTCAAAAGTTGTTGGCAATTCTTATTGCGTTAGAATATACAAATATTAAATATATAAAAATGGTCTAATGTCTGTCATTTGAAATTCAATATAATATATATATATATATATATATATATATATATATATATATATATATATATATATATATATATATATATATATAGGAGCATGCATTTAGGTAAAAACAGTTAAATGCTGATTCTAAACCACACGATACTAACTTCCACCAATAGTGTAAAAGTTTAATTTTCATAGTAGGTAAAAATTTTAGCTGTGAAAACCGTCTAAAATATGCAAGATTAATTTCTCTAAATTAATTAGGGGATATCTTATACAAGCATTTAAGTTTCTAAAGGTGTTTAGTAAGGTTGATTTTAATTCTTGGTTTAAAAAATGGCTGCGAAGATAAAGATCATAAATTCATAAGTGTAAACTTACTAAATCTCTAGAAGTATATACATGCATATATATGTATGTATATATATATATATATATATATATATATATACATAGATGGAATTTATGGACACAAACATTCTGTTCATCGATTATATCTATATATATATACTATATATATATATATATATCTATATATATGTATATATATATAAATATATGATATATATATATATATATATATATATATATATATATATATATATATATATATATATAATCGATGAACAGCATGTATGTGGTCCATAAATGGTATGTAGAAATGTGTGCTGTGGGGACGTCCATAATGTGGTAATGTATGTAGTATTAATGTAGTATATATATATACTGTATATATATATATATATATATATATATATATATATATATATATATATATATATGTAATCGATGAACAGCATGTATGTGGTCCATAAATGGTGCGAGTCAAAATCCGGATAATCAGTCCAAGGAAGGGTAATAGCGAAATGGAGTAAAATAAATAATAGAAATATAAAATAATAATTTAATAATGAATAACAAAATAATAAAATATAATAATAAAGGTTTTACGTCCGTTTCCTGATCCAAGGATGATGTTGTGGACGTTCCCACTACACAAATTTTTACAGATCAATTCACCCAGCCATATCCACAAAATAAATGTGCTGAGAAGTAAGGTCAAAATGACAAAATGAAAGGTGATCAAAAAACGGTCAGGATAGATGCGACACACAATACCAACTCAGGTCTTTAATAAAACACTCTTGTTGGTTACCGAACTGGTAATGAATATTTCATAATACGGTAACCGACGAAATTAATCTGTTCAATAATTCGTTAAGTAATCTGTTCTTAAAAAAAGGAATAAAATTTATTCTTTTAAATCAAGTTAATAAAATTTAAAACTGATTTATTCAGTGTGAGAACAAGAAAGCACTATCAGCCACTGAAGAGCCATGTTTGTGTAATATTTGTCCTGCAAAGCGACTCATCATAGTGTTTACTGAACCCTTGTCAGTGGTTAGCAAAACGTTTGATGAATATTCTATATTTGTCGCACTTTTTGCAATTCACTTTTTGCTATTGAATGATATTTACATTTTACACGTTACTTGTTTTATTCACTTGATAGCTTTATAAGTGTGTCCCTTATATTTCTTTACAATTGAATGGTGAAGTTAAATTAAATAAAAACCTTACTTTGTTTTGATGATGCTAGAAATAATTAATTTTTAACTTACAATACCAATGCTCCCATAACCTACCTGTTTTTTAACTCCTGAAATTGTTTTCTGCTACTAATTAATAATGCTTAGATAGCTATATGTGACTATAGAGCTCTTAAAGTATGATAAGGTAGCCTTGGTCGATTTTTTATGTTATCTTATAATTTTCAATCTTGTATTTTTGATTTAATTTTGTGTTGAATTTCTGTCTGTATCTGTTGGATTGCTATGTTATCTGTCATATTGTTACAGTCTGCGGTTTGTCAGAATGATTATGGAAATAAAAGGAATAGATTATTTTACGACTGTAGCCAAATAATATCGTTACATTGATTTCTTTGCGTTGCACCTGTACCACTGTGGGAGGAGAAACGATAATGTTCTTTCTCCGGATGAACCAATGACGTTGGTAGATTTGTTGGCGCAGCTGTTAGAAGACTCGACCAGCAGTCAGCAGGTGCTCGGTTCAACCCACCCAGCAGCCGGGCCTTTGTTACTGAGAATCGTTGAGCGTAAACAGCCGTTGTCTATATATACGGGCGCTGCCAGTGCGCGATATTGATTGTGTTAGACTTTGAGCGAGAGAGATGTAATTACATCAGCCGCTTAATCATTGCGTTAGTATTGCGTTGGCCGCCATTTTAGAGTTATAAATCTGAGAATTCAGTACGTATTACATCGGTTGGGAAATCGTGAGGTAATTATATTTCGTTGTAAGTTGTTATTTTACGAATGGTTTTATATTTAGAAGCCGTTGCTTGGTAGGTTTTTGTCGTAGTGGTCGGAGAGGATTAAGAAAGTTGGATCAATTAATATCGTAATTGATTTTTATCTTATGTACGCCTGTTTTCCTCCTTAAATATCTATCTACGTGGTGGATTAAACTAGCTATATAAATAATTGAACAAAAATGTGTAAAGGTGCTTTGATTGTACATTGGGGTTGGATTTCAACTGTTTTCTTTGTTAATACTTCAACCTTCAATTTACGAAAATTGAATAAGGCAGTATTTTGACTAGTTAATTTCGAGAAAATCGCCGAACTAGTTCTAAAATTAGTTAATGATCTTCTGTTGTCTCGAATTTTATTTGATATGTGGCTCGACCGGTCTTTGAAGACATTGAAAGTGTGTAACGTTAATTCCAGCATTGTCCATATCAAGAAGGACGATAATAGGTGATGTGAAAACGGATCCTGAATAAGTTCTTTCCTGTTATTTTACTAAAAAGTAAGAAAGTAAACACATTATAGTGAAATGATTAGCTATGTTGATGCCTATCACTTTTAATGCCACATGTTTAAACCGATAGGCAATTTATTCAATTTTCCTTATAGCCAGTCCAGTGAATATTCGAGATTTCATTCTCAGATCAGTGCGACTGGGATTGGAACCCAGGAGTGTTTAATTCACCTCCGGATCTGTCACTTAAATTTAATAAATAGTTACTGTCACACCATTCTATATTTTCAACAAAATGGAAATTAGTTAATTGATTGTTTGAAATTTGTTTTTAATAATACCACTAGTTGGTTCACTAAATTGAGGATTTACTTGAAATTTTGAAATATTAAATATTTAAAGTAACTAGCTTGCTAGTGTTTGGAATGGACTAATAAATGCCATCTTTTTATTATTCATTATAATATGGAATACTGTAAAATTGAAACTATTTCTTTTTAAAATGTGCTGTTTTTATGCATTATTTAACGGGTAGCTGTGTTTGAAAAATGATGTTTAGTTCCGTTGGTTCATAAAATTAGTATCAGCTCGCTCTTAGTTTGTCTGAAAGAACTCTGTATTATAATGGATTAAAAACAAAATTCTTAACATGATTTTCTCTTGTCTTAGCCCATTATTCAACCCAATGTTTTTATATTTGGGCATTTTACTGAGAGATAGGTACAATTTCATAGTTTAACTTAATATCAGACTTCTTGATGTGTAAACATTGACTAATTTTATGAGAGTTTTTTGCAATATAAATTGGAAGAAGTTATTACCAGAAATTGTATAAAACAATAGCCTTGACAATAAAATCATTTTGAAGAAATATACTTCAATTAATTCAAAAGAAATTTAATTAGTTTTACTTAGTTTGAGTGTACCTGTGGTTGATGATATGGCTATAATAATTTAGATAATAGAATATTGTAATATTTACATAATGTGTTCTTTTGTTTCTTTTCAGAAATAGGACAATTACTGGCTTCATAAACAGAAAATAAAAAAATAAAAAAAATAAAAAAAATAAAAATACAAAAAAATCGTATAATCGCAAATAAAAAAATTCAAGTCTTGGAATCCAGAATGAAAGTGGAAATCGACAACGCCGTTAACTTCCTGTCCAACTTGGTCAGGACTAAGATGGTTGACGCAGATCAGCTACAACGATTCCGAGAGGCCCTTAACCTGCGGTTTGCTGCGCACTTTGAGAATCACTGGTTTCCTGAGAAGCCTCTCAAGGGCAATGGATACCGCTGCGTTCGGATAGTCAATCAGAAGATGGATAAGACGATTCTCGCAGCGGGAGCCGATGCTGGTCTTACTGAATCCCGGTTACTTGCCGCCTTTCCGCCCGAGCTAACGGTATGGATCGACCCATTCGAGGTATCGTATAGAATAGGCGAAGACGGCAGTGTCGGGGTTATTTATTCGGGTAACAGCAAAGAAGACAAGGCATCAGACGATGACATGGAAAGTGTGAGTTCTAATCAGTCGTCTGCGTCAGTTTCTCGAAACAACTCGCCGGCCCCGTCGACGGGTTCTTCTCTGTCAGCCAGCCCTGTGTCTAGTATCAAGGGCGGCAGATCTTCTCCTCCCGAGTACTATTCTACCATGGGCTATACCGGTATTAGCCAGAGCATGTTCAACCAGGCGTACATGCTGCAGACTGTGTACAGCTAGATACACGCTAGACTATTACTTCGATGCTTCATCGTTGCCTTGACTGTATTTAGCGTTAGGTTGTGTGCTTGAATATCCACACGCCTGTGATTCTCATCTTTCAGGACTCTAGCATTTGCGTTTTACTTCTATCGTTGCGATAGCAGCATTTGTTCTTCGTGTTTGCGTGTATTAACGGGTTACGATGTTATTTTAATAGCGTTTCGGTGCATGTATAATGTGGTAACATCTACTGGCATATGTGCGGTATATTATATATGCAAAAATGTCTTACGGTGTGCTGATGTTCTATGTGAGTACTGAGCGTTAATCAACTTAATTATCTACCTGTTTGCTATTAAGATGTGTAACTAGTTGCGGCGAGTTTGTAAATAGGCTATGCTGGAGCAGAATTATATTATTTTATCACATTTGAGTTTTTTTCTGTGTACTTCGGCAGCTGCGTCTAAGCAATTGACACAAAAGCAATTGACGGCTGAAATGACGTTTAATTTCTAAAGATTAATTTAAGAAAGCTAAGTTTTTAATACTAATTTTTTCCCTTATAGTGCCAGTAATGAAGCTAATTAGTCATATCCAAGTAGTGCCATTACTTAGTTTTTAAGTATAATGTAAATAAATATTAAACTATTTTACCCTTGGTCATACATCTACCATTTAGTTTTTATCTGGTAACCAGTTTTTTTAATATCTAATATATATATATACACATTAAATAATAAATTTCTATTTAATTGTGAACATACAAAGAAATTATAATTTTATACTTTCTGCAAAAGTGCATCTAAATATCTGGATAGAAATAAATTCTGTACAAATTACATTTAACTATTTACATAAAAATAAGTTGTCAGAAGTTGATAATTTGAAAAGTAACATATTTAAATGTTAGTGCACCTTGTTTCTATAATGATATTTTTGATTGATAAGTAAATAAGCAAATTACTATCAATGTTTTAGCTAATATTGGGCTTCCAATATTATTTATTATATATAATAATAGTAGTAAGTGATATTGGACGCCCCATATTTTCATGCCTATGCCCATTGGAACCAGCCTACTGGTATCTGTTGTTTTCAGTATTCTAGTCTGCAATTAAAATGAAAATTTGTTAATCTACATATGTTGTCACAAAAATTTGTTTAAAAAAACCAATTATTTGTCAAGTATCATTTAAATTATTTGTCAAGAATCATAATCAAGTCGTGATGAACTTTGTTGGCGCTAATAGCGCCTTAGCGCCAGTACCTGGAATTGACCCTGCAGCCTTTGTTGCAGCGGTGATCATTTTGTTTTTTAAATTGTTACAATTCGCCATGCAGCTTTCAACCATTTTCATCAACCCGGTTGGTACTAAATGAGTGCACATAGGATCCAGCTGATTGTAAACCCCATTAACAAGAAATTTATTTTTGAACATCACTCGTCAGCCCTTTTCATATGTGACCAAAAACTTTCCCAATATAGTGTGACAGAATTGCTGTATAAACAATAGTGCCTTACGTAACTGGGCCTTTGTAAGGCATACCAATGGGCAGCTAAATTAAAATATCATTTAAGACTAGTTTAAAATATTATTTAAGACTAGTTTGGTCTATTATCACAGATAATATTTCATTCAACAATATATATGAATAGAAACGTCCTTGCAAGCGGGAAGATTTTTATCTTCTCGCTTGCAAGTAGGTGTAATTTGTATTATTGGTTATTTGGATTTTCGTGTATTGATCAAATGGTAGGCATTTTTTTATTTATTAAATAATTAAGGATTATAATTGAAGTTAGTGAATGACTAAGTTATCAGGTATAATTCAGAAAAGATCAAAAATAAAAACGAAACTACAAAAATATATATTAAGTTGTTTAAGTATATAAATATATAATATGTAAAACATTAAACAGTGCAGCTCTGTGTGTTGTGTTGACTATTGTGGTCAAACTCTATGAAAGCCAGTATTGCGTCATAGGTGTGCTTTTAGTTAAATCGTTAAGAAAAATGTTCAAATATTATTAGTTTTTCTCAGGTAAATTATTCTAATGTATAATTGAGAATTCCAAGCACAGCGATTAGCTCAAACGAGCTAGTCCCTTCCCCTTTCCCCACCTCTCTTTTTCTTCTCTACTTTTCCTTGTTTCTCTACTTTTCCTTGTACATTATATGTAGACCTTTTTCAGGAAAATAAGGACAAATTTTGTTCTAACTGCAAAAGATTGTGACCTTTTCTTTATATTTTCGAAATTATAATGATCTGAAATGAGAGCTCTATACTGAACAAGGTTTGTCTATTAGTTGTTCCCTCGATCTCCTGTCAGTATTGGCCTGGTTTAATCTACGCCAGCGTCGTATGTTTTTGAATCCTGCATAACTAACGACATATTTGAATAAATAAGTATTATTCGTAAACCCCTCACTAATTACTTTTTATGTTTTATAGTAAAATAAGCTGTTCGCTAGTTCTAATTAACACTTTGAGTTTATATTTAACACTAAGTTTTATGCCGTCTGTTGAAATTTGATGCGTTTTATCGTGATCTAATATTGCTGATAATATTATTGTAAGAATTGTTTATTGCTACGTACGCGGAAGGCATTAACTGTACGCGTGTAACATGCATACTATGGCAGCATCAATGTGATAATATAAAGTGTTGAATGTACAGTTTTTACCGGACTCTAGCAGCTTTGTGCACGATTTACTATGAAATTGTAAACACATCTGTATGTATTGTATAATAGTGGTAGAATGCGTAGATGGTCATTCAGCGAACGATTTTAAGTATTTTCAGTGTGTATAACGAAGTATTGTCGAATAATTAAAAAATGAAAAACAATACTTGATTTCGTTAATACTAAGCTGGTATATAATTTTTAACTTCAGTTTTAGTGTTGATTGAGATATCACGGACGTTGAACAGAAGTTACAAGTGCGCTGACACTGTAATGGTTTGATCTTTTCTCTAAGAGTTAATCGAAATGCCTCTCACACAAACTGAAAAATAACTCTGTTACGTTCCAGGATACATCAATGCTATACAGCATAAATACGTCTAAAAGTCAAAACGCATCGTATAAAAGTCTAAATGGTACATAAAAATATCGTATAAATGTCTAAATGGTACATAACGACGTCGCATAAGTTTAGATGGTAGAAAACTGCGAGATTAACGTCTTAGCTGGCACCCACTGTGCCTTCTACTGTCGCACTGAAAGTGACTACCTAACAATGCAAATTAAATACTGTAATCTCTCTTTCTATTTCTTTCTCTGTCCCTCTATCTTTTTCTCTCTCTCTGTCTCTTTCCATTTTCTCTCCATTTCTTGCTCTCTCTGTCTCTCTCACTTTCCCTCTTTTTCTCTCTCTCTCTCTCTCTCTCTATCTCTCTCTCTCTCTCTCTCTCTCTCTCTCTCTCTCTCTGTCTCTCGCTCTAGTGTTAAGCCGGCCGGGTGGCAGGTCCAATGTACATATTCATACTCAGAAGCTGCTTTGATGCTCCATTAAGAACACTCCATACTTTATAGATCGGCGAGTAAATCATTTCACGAAAGTCTATGCCTTATTCATACCCTATGTAGCCTATAGCTTGGGTAAAATATGGCTTCTGAGGTGGTTGTCGTTGTCATCCGCCGTTCCTGTCTAGTTGCCTCTTACCCAACGTGCAATCAACGGTTGGTCTATTCTTTAGTGACCCGGACATAAACGAGAAAATTTCGGTCATATACAACGAAAATACCTAAAATTCTATGGCTCAGATATTGATGGATCGGCAGTAATTATCATGTACTCGCCATTAGAAATGGTAATATAGCAAATATGCACAATGGTATAGCATGAAAGCTCAAGTGAAGCCACTTCTGACTGGATCTTGATAACAAATAACTAGATAACAAAGTCTCACAAATAACCCAGATGATTTCAAGTAACTTATCTATAAGTATTTTTCTAGTATTCTCGTCTGTATATAAGGTTTCTAGGCACTTATGACGATGATATATAGGCTTATTTGGCAGGAAATCTTAGAAGATCGTCTATTGGACAGAATGACACCGATATTTTTAGCCTGTTATAATAAATCTTGGATTAACTTCAAGTTAGCAGAATCATGCTGTAGTTCTGTGTAACCTAATCAACAGCACTTTGTGCCGCAACTTAATATTAACCGAATAACTTGGTTTAATAAAAACTACTCAACTTAATAACCAATACGCAACTTAATATTAACCGAATAACTTGGTTTAATAAAAACTACTTACAGAGTTAGCAGAATAACACAGATCTATGTTAAACGATATAGAAATGCTTTTAGTAAAGTCTATTTCCTATATTGAGCACCATTGAATCAAATCCAAGCTGACGAGCGAAAAGGGGTCCAAAACGATGCAAAATCATGAAAATCAGTCCAAAGATTATTAAAATTTAGATAACGCAGTCACGGTAGCTTACTACTAAACAGTAGAAATTAATAAATATAAATAATTAATAGAGATTTAACGTTCTTTTCCTCATACAAGGATGATGTCAGAGACGTCCCGTGTCACATCACATGTCACTACAAATCGATTCACCCCAAACGATTAGACTTGTAGACACATGAGAATATCATTAAAAGAATGGTACAGTGCCATGTATCATGGCAATAGTACGTCTTCTACAATTTACTGCTAAGTAGTAATAATAATAATAATAGACTAATAATAATAATAATAATAAAGGTTTAACGTCCGTTTCCTCATACAAGGATGAAGTCAGGGACGTAGTAAACTAAGTGGGACGTAGTAAAATTAGAAGAGCGTAATGCTAACGAATGCCTATAGGGGGCCTATCTATATTTAGTTATTTGAATTATAAAGGCCAATAACTTTGATATGCTGTACAGCAGTCACTGTAGTTTAAGGTCTTCGAGCTCTATTTACAAGCTTGAATTTAGACTAGTGAGATACTCATAACAGACCATGTTAATTACTACCTTATGATGCAAATAGCAGATAATCCTTTCAATAGCGATGGTTGGGTGGCCGAATTGATAGCATGCTTGCCTGAGAAGTAGGGGACCATCAATTCTAATCTCCGCCGAAGCGTCTCTGACAGCATCCCTTGTGATAGGGAGCAGACATTTGTAAATTCGGTTCAATAGGTGAACGGTTCGATTCCTAAACAATTCTTCACTGATATCGATTAGGTTTTGATATTAGAAACTGACTCTTAACATTCTCAGCTCCTACTGTTTGGAATTCTCTTCCTCCTGATCTTCGCTCATGTTCTACTACTACCACTTTCCATTGTAGGTTGAAAACACATCTCTTCCCACCATAGATTTTTTTTTATCTTGCCTGACTATTTCTTTTATCACCGGCACTGTTTAGGATCTTTTTCTTTCTCTTCAGGACATGTTTTTAGATCGTTTGGGGTGAATCGATTTGTAGTGGCATCTGATGGGGGGAGTCTCTGACGCCATCCTTATATTTGGAAACGGACGTTAAACCTTTATTATTACTATCATCAACTTCGTCCATTTAACTGCAGTATGGTAGAATATTAGCATACTTTTGGAAACTGTTTTTAGGGTTGAGTTAAAGTCTACAACCAGCTTTGAATAAGTAGTAAACTCATCTTTTCAGTGCAATCTGAATAAAGTTTATCTGGGTAAACACGCGGCAGGTATTCGGTGGAGACACATTACCCGATGACGCCCACGTATTGAGTGAGTGTGAACAAAATAACAGCTGCGGCAAATAGCAGAATAACTTTCTGATGTAGGCGAACTGTACGGGATTTTTTTACAATAACAACTTTATCTTATCGAACTGCTGCTTTTGATTCAAAGCCATATGCTTGGATTTAAAAGTTGAGATTGCTACCTGAAAGCTCATATAAAGACGGGATCAATATTTGAGATTTCTCTACTCTAGATCATATAAGTTACATTGGTAAAGGTTAGACGGAGCTTATAGTGAAATGAAATTATCATCTATGATAGACAAACATACAATTCATCTCTTTCCTCTAACATTCCTCGAACACTGTTGAGAGGCTGTATGTACATATTCATATGTTTATTCCTATTTGTTATACGTTGAAATGTTGCATATGCGGTTTAATTGGCAATTGGCTTATAGCCCCTTCAAGCTCTTAATTCTGCGTTATTTTCTAGTGAAAATGGGGGTTTGCAGGTCTTCTTCGAAATCATCAAAAGCCAGATCTGATCAGCCTATGATCTGATCAGCCTATGATCTGATCAGTCTATGATCTGATCAGCCTATGATCTGATCAGCCTATGATCTGATTAGCCTATGATCTGATCGGCCTATGATCTGATCAGCCTATGATCTGATCAGCCTATGATATGATCAGCCTGTGATTTGATCAGATGCTCAATGGTGTCTTGTCGATGGTGTCTTGTTAATGGTGTCTTGCTAATATGATGTCTTGTTAATGATATTTTGTAAATGGAGTTTTGTTTAATTAATGTATCCTGTTAATGATGTTTTACCTTCTTTGATGTCTTTCTTTAATCGAGGAAATTAAGCTGATTTTAATATTCTACAAAAGTTTAAATAAAGATAAGGACAAGGCCCATCAATGTTAGGTTTCCAGCACGCGCAGAATTATCTGCAGTGAGTTATTTATAACATAACGTCCTAACTCAAGTACATGAGGCGATGTTCTTGCTGAGTAACATGTAGCGCTGCTGACTCAAGTCTTTAGATGTTTTGAACTGAATACTTGACAACTTTGGACTGAATTTCTGGATTTTGGAATTTGCACCTTTTTTGGACCTTCTTTTTTGCTCGCCGGCTTGATTTTGTCTCAATAGTGGTCGATGTTGTCATTGATGACTGTAGCACTCTAATTGCTATTATTATTATTATTATTAACTTAACAGTCGTATCAAGCCTATTTTATTAATATAATCATTATTAATGACGTCCCTTGACATCACCCTTGTATAAGTAAACGGGCGTTAAACTTTTATTATTATTACTACTATTATTATTATTATTATTATTATTACTATTATTGTTATTGTTATTATTATTATATAAATAAAATATTTATTATTAATATTTTTTATACATGGTCATGTAGTATGTTGATAAACATTATGTATATAAAACTTATTTTATATCTAAAATTCAAAATGTGGCAAAAAGAAAGGCACATCAGTGATCAATGTAAAGAGCTCACAAGTGATCAATGTAAAGAGCACACCAGTGATCAATGTAAAGAGCACATCAGTGATCAATGTAAAGAGAAGGATTTAACGGCGAGATTTAGCGCTCTTGGTTTAGTTGCGCGTAAATAATCGAAGTTAAGCTACATCATCCATGGTTAGTACATGGTCGGATGACCACCTTGGAAGACCGAGTGTTGACAGCTTTGAATTAAAAAATCCCAGGATGTTGGAAGGTTATTTCTAAATCGGCGCCGGCTGCAATAAGGCAACGATTAGTAATAACCATGGAGAGGAAGGAGGAAATGGGCCTTAAACAAACATCTGTGCTTCCTGACCCAGTGTGCCGTATATTTTTTATGTGTGTATGAGCGCTTGTATCAAACTGTCTCACTGTATGTGGGTGTATGTATGTGTATCTGACTGCTTAATGTGTGTGTGCTTTCTGTAATTGTACGGGCGTACAGTACAATAGTCCAGGGCCGTTAAACCGTTTCTATCAGTAACACAAACACTCTGCGTATAAGCTTAAAGTCCTTTTATCGAGTCATGATAATATACTGCCTGTATTTGTGTCCAAGTAGCCTGATATGCAGGTTTATTTGGCAAGCAGCCTCTTCGATGGGTTTTAGAAAGTTATACAGTACTGAGTCTACTGTGCTTAACAAGGATGCACTGAATACTATGAGGCTAGCCAAAACTTTACAATTATGCTCAAATGTGTATATTTACTAATTTCCAATGTTTGGGAGGAAACTAACAATTAACAAGGGCAACAATTAAGCAACGAGGTTAACCAATTTAACAATTAACAGTTAACAATTAACCAACCGCCTGGTTGGTTAATTGTTAACTTTTAACCAAACAATTTACCAACCAATTAATCAATACATTAACCAGCAATTAGCCAACAGGAAACTAACAAGAAACAAACAAGGGCAAGAACTCTTCCGCGAAGTAACTGAGAAGAAAACCATTAATTTAAAAAGTTGGATTGAATAATCACTTATTATCGCCTGTTGCATAGCCCTCGTGACCGGGACCGAATACCTTGTAATTTTCTAAAGTTTATGTAATATCTAGCCATGGCCGAAGCATTGAAAGGTATAACAGCTTTAATAAAAGAAAACCATTAATTATAAAAGTTGGATTGAATAGATTAGTTAAGATTAAACTAAATACTCCAATAAGAAAAGCGTTCACATATAGATTACAATCGAGTAAATTAGCAATATGTATATGGAAATAAACATAAATTAATTGGTTAATATATTAAAAACTTAAGTATACTCGATATAAAATTCAATTTTGGGATGGTGATGTGTATGACTCTGTGATGGATCGAGATCAGTGGATGAAGAGGGTTGTAGAGACTACTCTAGTGACCACAAAGTGACATCTAATAGAGATCAGTGGAGGAAGAGGGTTGTAGAGACTACTCTAGTGTCCACAAAGTGACGTCTAATAGAGATCAGTGGAGGAAGAGGGTTGTAGAGACTACTCTAGTGTCCACAAAGTGATGTCTAGAGCTCGAGAGAGCGAAGAAGACTACAATCTTCCATTTCTAACTTATTCTAAGGACAGGTGGATAAACCAAGTTAATATGAGGAGTTAAGGAGTTAAACCAAGTCTAAAATGGGGAGGAGTGGTGTTTCACCTCATCCCCATCTTCGTAATTCGCAATTCAGTATGTTATGCATAATCTAGCTACTTGTAGCTAGGCCTACAGTAGCTCACAAGCCTAACTGGTTTCATCTGGCCTGGTATTTGTGAAGGGCAAACAGCTTATGTCAGCTGTGACAACTTCAATAGCTATAAAACTAGTGTAGCTATAGTGATAACTATTGTAACAGTGATATAGTTATATCTATGAATTCTATATAGCCATAATAGCTTTGCTATTGCTACTTTTACTCTCAACACATAATCGTGAATGAAGGCTGTGCCAAACCTATAAATACCTAAAGGACTAAAAACATCTAGTCTAACAATACTGCCATTATACTGGCACTCAACGATGTGAGGCCTAAGCTCATGATTTAATGCTTCGTAATTTATAGAGCCTATAGGTTCTTTCTAACATATAGCATTGAAGATACACATATATTATATGCATTGAAACAGTCCATTATGATATACTAGTATATGCCTACCTACCTACCTACCTACCTACCTACTTATCTACCTACCTACCTACCTACCTACTTATCTACTATGATGTACTATTCGTCATGGTAGATAGGTAGGTAGGCATGTAGGCTACTATTTATGCCAGGGATGATGTACGACGTCCCTGCATCATCCCTGGATGAGGAAACGGACGTTAAACCTTTATTATTATTATATTATTATTATACGAAAGGACAAGAAAACTGCATATTCATCTCTCTCTCTCTCTCTCTCTCTCGCTCTCTCAATTATATATTCTCATGTGTGTGAACCACACGAAATTTTGAGAATCTTTAATTCCAAAAAACTTCTGAAATATTTAATTAAAAATTACCTAACTCGATAGTCAACTATGAACTTTAGACATACACGCTTGATAAGTATAAATATTGAGGTTTTGCAAAGCAAGAGAACTGAAGCCATCCGTATTCACAAAGCCGCTTTCAGCACGAAATTGTCACTAGTTGTGAATTTCCTAATGTATTACTCAGCAAATCTCAAAAAAGTTTCTCTGTTATTTTTAGCAAAAAGTATAAATTATTATACGCACAGAATTTAATGTTTCTTGCTATACATTTTCGTAACGAACAACTCAGTGGGGAAGCGTCATATATGTATAAAAGCGACATATCCACTTGTATATTTGAAATGATAAAATAAAACAACTGAAATATGTTTATCTCTGCGAAATGTTATATCTCACTCTCTCTCTCTCTCTCTATAATCTCTCTCTCTCTCTTTCTTTCTCTCTCTTTCTCTCTCGCTCTCTATCTCTCTCTCTCTCTCACTCCCAGAGTCTCTAGCTCTCCCCTCTTTCTAATGTTCTGCCAACTGACAGATCCAAGGCAGATATTCGTACATATTCGGAGTCTCAGTCTGCCTTTAGGCTTTATAAAGATCACTCCATAGATTAAGAAGTTAATCGCTTTACAATTGGTAACACGACAGCGCAGACTGTCTCAGTGCAGTTTGATGAACATGGTGGTAGTGTGATTGTGCTACAGTACAAGGAGACATTATTTCGAATTCCAGTGAGGATGTTGAGTTAACATTGTAGGTATGATCAACATTGTCATGCGTATAATGTTCAACATTTATAAACATCATAACGTTTTAAACTTGTTATAGTTTTATTTTCACCGTAAAACTGAAGCACGCTATAAGGCGTTATAGGTAAAGCTGGTAAAGCTAAGGTTAACTTCAGTTTCCTCACTCGAAAGCGATGTCAGTGACGGGCGAGCCCAGGATTTGAACCCCGCACATACTGATCCGCCGTCGAGTATCTTTACCGACTTCGCCACTGGCTCCAGCCATTTGATAACATAACATAGCATAACAAAAATTAGAGTGCTACAGTCATCAATGACAACATCGAGCAATATTAAGACAAAATCAAGTCTATATATAAAAAGTGATGTCTATAGACTATAAATAGCGCCAGTTGAGACACATTCCTACTAACAAAAGCTCGGTCCACATAATACACCATTACGACAGATGTTAAGTTTAGCACTTTCCAGATCCATTGTCACATCTATTGCACCTGTCTCTAAACGGCTTGAGTCGCTTTTGAACATAGGACTAGACGCCAAAGAATAAGGACACCTAGCCTACCTAGGCTATTCGGAGCTTCAAAAACCTTTCAAGTTTCGAAGCCGTAGCAGCAGTTTGAGCTCCCTGTCAGTTGTCTCGGCTTGTAATTGATTACGATGAGAAATGCTGACGGCATATGCTGTTATTGTAGCTATGCTGCAGCTAGCTATAGTTAACTAGTAACAGCTGGGCCTACTAAACATGATATATCTCTATAGTTAACTAGTAACAAGCTGGGCCTGTTATACATCTACATGGAGATTAATGTGCCAATAGAGTGTTAGTCAAAATCATTTGTTTCGTCTTTATTCTAATTTTACAACAGCAACGTTGAGAATGTAATGTTCATGTAAACGAAATCGGTAAAGTTATTCCTATATAGGACTAGAGATACTCTATCGTTCTCTCTCTCTCTCTCTATCTCTCTCTCTATCTCTCTCTCTCTCTCTCTCTCTCTCTCTCTCTCTCTCTCTCTCTCTCTCTCTCTCTCTCTCTCTCTCTCTCTCTCTCTCTCTCTCTCTCTCTCTCTCTCTCTCTATATATATATATATATATATATATATATATATATTGTTTGAGTCCGTAACACTGAAGAATAGACTAACCGTGACTGCGCATGTTGCGTGTCGTAAGAGGCGATAAAGATAAAACTGAGGAAGGCAACGAAAAACCATCTCAGAAAGTTAGATTTTTTCTCAAGCTATAAGCAACACAAGGTATGGATAAATCATAGCTATTTTGAAGGGATTAAATTGTTGATCCATGTAGTGCTCTGTAAGGAGCGTGAAAGCAGACTCTGAGTTTGGACCTGCCACTTGGTAGAACACTAAAGATCTTCTTCTTCTTCTTCAGTGCACTGCTAAGTGGCAGGTTCAAGGTACATATTCAGGACTCAAAGTCTGCTTTCTCGCCCCATAAGAGCACTCCTTAGATCAACAAGTTAATCCCTTCACAAAGTCTATGCCTTATCCATACCTTATGTAGCCTATAGCTTGGGAAAAACATGGCTTCTGAGGTGGTTTCCCGTTGCCTTCCTCAGTTAGGTGGATTAATTACCATTTAATCCTGGGGGAAAATATTTCATGGTGAGGTGGGTCCCCTCCGTTGCCATCCTCAGCTCCTGCCTTAGTCGCCTCTTACGTACACGCGGCAGATTGTTTGCGGTTGCCCTATTCTGCAGTGGTCCAACCACACCCGAGCACAACACGGGCAACTAAAGATAAAGAGAATGATTATTTGATTACTAGAGCCCATAGACCGATATCAATTAGCACATTCTACCTCCTATGAACTTGTATTTTCAATTCTAATTCTTTTTTTTTACCAAACCTTAGTTTAAAATTTTTTAAATCAGTTTTGGACGTCCCGGGAATTGAAAGGATTCACTCGACTTTGGTGCTTTACTGGTCACGTCTCAAAATAGTACGCAATATAAATGCATTGCACAAGTTATTGCATAACATTTTGATATAAATCTATAGTGATATAGGCGTACAAAGCAATGAGACTATTGACATTCAGCAAACACTGGGCTGACTAGTATGACGATATTCTATGTGATTCTTTCTCTACAGTATACACTCCCGCTACACGCGCCTGTCATAATCAATGCACAACATTGCATATAGGTCTGGGCGTAACACTTATTGCATTCAATTGCAGCATAGCCTAAAGCCATTCTCTCTCTCTCTCACTCACTCGCTCACTCACTCACTCACTCACGCTCACTCTCTCTCTCACTCTCTCTCTACGTTACTCGCTCTCTTTTTCTTTTCATCATACATAACTACACAGCACACGTATATGGACATAAATATCGAGTGAAATAAGGCCCAACTCTACAGGTCAATGCCCGGGGCAGGTATGAAAGAGCCTGTGTGATGTTGTCATGTTTCGATGACATTCCATTCAGATTTTCTGTAATGTTGTCAATAAAACTGCCAGCAACATTTCTCAGAATGATATCATAGGTTGTCTTCATATTAGACTTAATTATTTAATATGTTTATATACTAAAGTACTTTCATTTGGATACCCAACAGAAATAATTTTTTATTATTTCTTTTTAAATTCTTATAAAGTTTTTATTTATTTTCTCGTTATTACCGTATGCCTACAAGCAAAATTATATACACAAATATCTTTCTCAATGAATTCTCCAGAGCTGGCTCATCTAATTATACGTATGTATGTATGCATGTATGTATGTAAGTATGTATATATGTATGTATGTATGTATGTATGTATGTATGTATGTATGTATGTATGTATGTATGTATGTATGTATGTATGTATGTATGTATGTATGTATGTATGTATGTATGTATGCATGTATGTATGTATGTATGTATGTATGTATGTACGTATGTATGTTTCTATGTACATAATAGCTTGGATAAAATATGGCTTCTAAGTTGGTTTGCCATTACCTTCCTCAGAATTTGCTTGGTTGACTTTTTTGGCGCGTGCAGTTAATGATTGGTTTATTCTGTAATATATTTGCAAATAAATCTTGAAATTATTCTGCCATGATGATAATTGACTTTATTATCTTTAACAGCTAATGTTATATGCTAATATATTTGTAATAGGCATGTTACTATGCTCAAGCCAATGATTTTCTTTCGTGCGTCGTGCAAAACATATTTTGATGCTTCAGTCATCTGTCGAATTCATTATACTCTAGCAGCTCTGACTCGTGGAATTTGGCATTTTAGATTTGAAAAGTTATTTACATAGCTAGAAGTCATTGGTTAGGCAACTTAGGCTTTCTAAGATTTCTACACCCTGCAAGAAAATGTTGCTCCAACTACAAAATCTTAACGGTAATTATGTCTAATAATAATTTATTAGAGAGAGGGAGACATCACCGACTCTCAAAAACGATACAAATCGTGGTTACAATCTATGTAATCACTTCAAATGGCTCTCGTCTTTTGATCCGAAAGCTATTAAAAGTCGAACAATTTGCCTATGAATATTTCGAATCGTTCGTGGGACTAGCTTAGTACTGACATGCGATGGGGGACGTGTCTGATATCATCTTCGTATAAGGAAACGGACGTTACATCTTCATTATTAGTATTTGATTGCGTTATATAAATATTTACGCTGTAAATCAGTTTGTAAAGCTCGTTATGTGTGGATGTAGATCATTGTATCTATATATTGTAGATGAATGACTGTTTCATTCTCTGTATAGAGATGTACTGCCGTGATATACATCATCATCATCATCATCACGTTCATCACCCTCCCTTAAATCCCAGTTTAACCAGGGTCGGGATACAAATAGACTGTCTCAAATCTGACATATCCTCTCTGTCCTACACCACATCACCAGCCAATCCCCTATTTGAGACTTTTCCATTCGTTTAAATTTTTGTAGCAATTTTTGGAGCCTAGGCGCTCACCAACTGAATGCCCTTTCTGACGTTGGTATGGATCTTAGTGCTATAGTCGCCTTCTACGACATGTATGCAGTCACTGGTTGGTCAATTCTTCAAACAACCCGGACAAAACACGGGGAACTGGCGTGATATACCCTAGCGATATTATTACCTTCAGTATTCAGGTTACACAAGTGTTTGGAAAGCTAGTCAGTGCTCCAAAACTTTTAAATTTGTTTCTCTCTCTCTAAATCTATAATCTCTATCTATCTATCTAAATCTAAACCTGTAAATAAATAGGACAAAACATTGTAGTGCGCCTGTTGCTTATTAATATTAGTCATCTGTTTTCAATAAAAACTCTAAAATATAAACATGTGTTTAGTGTGAAATGTTTGGCGTGAAATTTTTGCGGAAACTGTCCGCTAGCAGAAAACGAGAGAAGAATTATAAAAACCAGATTATTAATATATTATCGACTAATGAGACTTTTATTTTCTGAAAGCTTCACAGTAATAATTAATTGTCAAATGATATAAGCTCAACAAATCAGCAGAAAAACAGAGAGAGAGAGAGAGAGAGAGAGAGAGAGAGAGAGAGAGAGAGAGAGAGAGAGAGAGAGAGAGAGAGAGAGCATTAAGTATACACATCATGTAAAATACGTATAAATCATAACAGCACATAAATAGTAAAGACATTCATAAGTGCTGCTAAATTGCATAATACACATATTTGCCTTAATAATCACTGTTACATTATCAAATATTACACAAAATAAACGTACATACCACGTATTTACAAGAACAGACTCTAACACAAGCTTCTAATCTATCTCGAGTCCCTTCGTATAGGATGCCATAGACACACATTCCTACTCACAGTATGCATTACCATCATTCAAGAGTATGCCATCGATCAACATGCCGATATCATCAAATCACAATGAATTGACAGAAATATATTAAGTAGTTTCTCATTGCTTTCTTTCTTTTCAAGACGAGCGCAATACACGATTATCTCTGATTTCAAATGATAGGGATCAGCGTAAAGTATAAAAGGATAAAATATATCGAACCAAAGTCAGCACTTAGTAGCCATATATTACATAGTGATATACAAGACGCTAATACAACATGCAACATATTACAGTCTCACTTCATTTGGTAAGTCATTAAAAGCTTCGCGTCTAAAAGTAAAAATGATTTTTAAACTCTTCAATTGTACTCAAAACGACACGCAAAACTCATTTAGTTAATTCAAAGAATTATTATATTTCATTCTGTTTGCAATTATCAAACATAGAAACCAATTCCCAGTCAGAAGAGATTTTCGTTAAAAACTACAAAAAAACTGTACAAACTACACAACTGCTAAAATCCAACACGATACTATTCGCAAATAGTGTTGAATTATAGAATGTCTCAATAGCGTAGAGGTTAAAGATGTAGATAACGTCATGTAGTTTTAAATGACAGATTCTGGGGTGAATTGAACTCTCGTGGGTTCGAATTCCGGCCGCGCTGATCTGAGAGTTAAATCTCGGTCATTCATTGGACTGGCTACACGAAACAGGGACTAAATTGCCTAACGGTTTACTTAATTCAGAATGACTCAGAATATTGCCTATAATAATCCAAGCACATAAAACATGTGTTGAGAAGAACTAAAGTCGTCAGTGAATAGCAAAAAGGACACTAAATCTTTCACACTCTATTACTGCGGCTTTAACTTGCTCCTAACGGCGCAATGCAAACATGATAATGAATGTTAAGGAATAACGACAACATAACGTTAATCTTAACAGATCGTTAATGATAACAGCATTAACGACAACGTATCGTTAATAATAACGCGTCGTTGAAATGGCACAACATTTAACGATACCGTAATGTTAGTGAGAGAGCAACATGAATTAAAGATAAAACACGTAAATGGTAATGTACTGTAAAGTAACGTTAGAGTCAAATAATAATAACAGTACATAGGCAACATAATCATGTGACGAACATTATGACGCCATACGGTATCGTATTATACAAACTAGTGCCATTATAAAGCTATTGCACAAGATACATGCGAAAACAAACTGCACAGTCCTAAATACATAATCTTACCTTCTCTGTACGAAATAAATAATAATAGTAACAAAAATAGTAATAAGAATAGTAATAATAATAATAGTCAAGCTTTCTTTGACAGCGACTGTCAATTGCTCTCCAGTGATTCAATGCAGTCTGCTTCAGTGGCACTTTGGCTAATGCGGCTTCCCAGAGTGTAGAGGAATTATTTTAATGGCTTCATTTTTTAACTTTTAATTAAATAAAGCCTCTTTTATCTCATTTTTCGCCCAGGGCCCTTTACAGCCCATGGCATTAAAATAATAATAATAATAATAATAATAATAATGGTAATAATAATTATAAGAGACTCCGCCCAGGTTTTCTGTGTTGAAAACCTTGCTTGAGTTATAGAAATAATTACTATAATAGAGACGTAATATAACCGTAATAAAATAATAATAATAATATAAATAATAATAATATAAAAATAAAATTAGTGATTTAACGTTCAAATTATAAACTAAAGACAATATGTGTGACGACACTAAGCCTGTACCATTATTTTACTAAGATGTATTTAGAAATACACAGAAAATAAGACAATTTAAGCCTACGTATACAATGATAGCTGCGAACATGTATCGTTACTAAAAATCCTAAACATGCTAAAATTAAGTTCGTAACAACTAATATTGTCAACAACACACTGCACCAGCTGCAAATATCTCTACAGTCACTTTACGTCCGTTTCTTGGTTTGTAAATAACTCGAAACAGTAAAATATCAGTCAGGGACAAAAGAATATTCAACATTACAATTCTATAAGAAAATATTCACTTCATAATAATAATAATAACAACAATTAGAGTGCTACAGTCATCTATGACAACATCGAGCACTATTGAGACAAAATCAAGCCGGCGAGCAAAAAAAGAAGGTCCAAAAACGGTGCAAATTCCAAAATCCAGAAATTCAGTCCAAAGTAAATATACATATAAATCAAGCTTAATAAATTAGGGTCTGATTTAATAAAAGCACGATTATAAATTATTTTAATAGAATCATGATTACAAATTAGAATCAGTTTCGTAGAAGTACGATTAATAAACGGCATAAATTTAACAGAAATCGAAAGTTACAAAATTTAAAAATATAACTTAGTCATGATTTGTAACATACTACCATTACTCTCACATCCTCATCTTTTATAATATTAAAAATGAATATTTCAAATTCCTCGTAACAGTATCACAAGGGATATTACCATAGACGGTCCGGCTAGGATTCGAACCCAGGGTCTTCTGCTTTTCAAATATCTTTTTTAACACCGGCGTAGACCAGGTCCTATTCTATCAGATATGCAACAACAACATAATATTAATAATAAATATAGTAGTAATAATAGCAGAGGTTTAACGTCCGTTTCCTCATCCAAGGATGATGTCTGGGACGTCCCCACAGCACACATCACTACAGATAATAACATTCACACTGTGAGCGGAACAACTTCTAATTAGCAGCATGCCAATTAGCATGACTGATACGGGATTGATAGAAATTTCAGTTCTGCATATAATTTATGGCATTAACTAAATCCATAAGAAGCGTGCGAACAGCTGTAACTCAGATAAAGCTGGTAAAGCTTACGTTAACGTCAGTTTCCTCACTCGAAAGCGATGTCAGTGACGGGCGAGCCCAGGATTTGAACCCCGCACATACTGATCCGCGGTCGAGTGTCCTATATGGCATTAACTAATTCCACAAGAAGCGTGCGAACAGCTTTAACTCAGACAACTAACACGGGGAAATGATGAAATCAGGAGCAAACAATTAAAACCCGTACTTTCTGCAGAGCGCTACCAGTAATAATATTTTAAAGTAAGCCACGTACTTCCATGAAACAATACTCACTGGACCTTACAAACATAATATCAATATACAAATAAATTTATAATAAACTAGGAAACTACAAGGCCTTCAATATTTAGGATTAAAATTACAGTAACAAACTTTACTAACCGCCATATATTGTAGTACCAGTCTGACAAAAAGTGTCACTTAATTAAAATGCGATTGATAACAATTAAAAATGTCATCTTCTGAACAGATTTCATTAGCAATGATATAATACACTGTAATAAGATTTTTAATTCAGTCCTATAGGTACTTTTAAGCACATAAAATCAGTAAAGCAAAGTATAAAACGTATATATGGCACACAATGTAGATATACATATTCTTATTGATTGATTGATTGATATACATAGTTCAAGACTGCATCAATCCACAGTAAATGATTCTACTAACCTAATTGATTATTACAGGTCTACTGTATAAATATATCATGAACCTGCCAGTAGGCAGTGCACAAAGAGAGAGAGACTGTATAAATACAATATAGCATTGCACTTGATATTCCTAATGACATAACAACGGTTCATTCGACTACATATAGTATCGGACTAACTGAAAACAGAAACCATGCTCCACCTTAAAGCTAGTAAAGCTAATGTTAACGTCAGTTTCCTCACTATAAAGCGATGACAGTGACGGGCGAGCCAAGGATTTGAACCTCGCACATACTGATCCGCTGTCGAGTATCTTACCTACATCGCCACTTACCCTCTTAACTCATGTTGGTTTAACTCAAATTAAAATGGGCTTAGACTTGTTTCTCGTACTGTGTCAGGGACAATGAATATAGACCAACCGTTACCTGCGCGTGTCCTAAGAGACGACAAAGCTAAAACCGAAGAAGACATATCACGCAACATCTGTCATGGAAATTATGTCATCCATACGCCATAAGTAAGAGCTCTATCTATAAGACTTCTCAATGTACGATTAATCAAGTATATTATGACTCCATATCAGATCAAATGCGATCAGGACGGCATTTTATTATAAGGAAAACCATATCAAAGTCCTCATCATACAATACTCTCTCTCTTTCTCTCTCTATCTCTCTCTGTCTCTATCTATCATCTCTCTGTCTCTGTCTCTCTCTCTCTCTGTGCTGTTTAACACCAGGTCCATGCCGTATAACTCATCCACACCTCTATCCCGTGTTTCTATTCTCCTATCCACCTCTATCCTCTAGCACTAGGCCCTCCTACCTCATTTAATCATTGATCGGTCATGAACTACGACAGGCCTAAGATTATTAAATACTCATACAAATACACTCTCAATGAACAGCGTGTGTCACGGTATTCTGCTAAAGATCATCTTCAGCAGATGAATACTAAACTAAACTTTATCTACTAACGAGGTTTAACTACTCACGAACTGCACAAGATAATTGCACAGAGCATTGCCACGAATAGAAACAATCAGCGGAACATACGCGGCAGTCTATACACCCCCCTCCTCCCCGGCAGTCAAACAACGGGTGAGTTCTAGACCATCACACAGACGTCAGCATCACGACTGACATCCCGTAGCAACAACAACAACAACAATAACAGCTAGCGCGACGGGTAAGGTTTAAAAGTCGTTGTTTGTTGAGAGCCCGCCTGTCTCTCGTCACGTGACAGCAGGGGCTGACTGTGATCAGCCCGGGCTATCGATGGACTGCTGTAGCCGGGAGGCATCGGCTTCCTATCACACGACTCTGCGCTCAGTGTGTCACTACTGCCCGTGTTCGCTCGAATCACTGGCGCCTTACTCCTCGTCCCACCTCCGTTCAACGGACGATCCTCAAGATCTGTCGCTAAAATAACCGGAACGCCTTTCTTAGACGAGCTGCCGTTCCTCGTGTCCTCGCACGAGTACTTCTTCGTTCGGCTTCTTCTCTTTGTGCACCAGACGCTAACGATGACGATGACGATGATGATGGCGACGACGATAGCAATAATGGCGATGATGAGACCGAGCGAGCTGTCGGCTTGCGCTGCTTTCGGTTGTACGTCCGGTTCCAGCTCTCTCTCGTAAAACGATTCGTCGACGAATCCTCTGCGGGGGTGAATGACCCCCTCGCACGCCCCCTTTCCCTCCCCACCTGCCTGCTTTAGTCTGAACGGCTTCAAAGAGCGCAGAAATGGTTCCGGTACTTTACCGTCCGATGTTACCACCATGTCCATTAAAAGATTCACCTCTTTAACCGGACACGCGCCGTTGTGTGTCTTCACGGTTTTATTCGTCCAACCGTAAACCACCGAACCTTTCTCCAGACGTAGCACGGTAACCGACGAAGCGTCTGAGTCGCCGTAAGCAGCGGCTATGTTAGAGGCGACCTGCACTCGGGATTTCATATTCTCCACAAATTTCTCGTAGTCTTCTTCCAGCGTGACGCTAGTTTCGTACGCTACAGACTCTGTCTTGAGAGCTTTGACTACGATTCTGAACGGAATGGCTTCAGTCCTGTTCGTTCTATCATCGTACGCCACAAGCTGATACTCGTGTTTGCCCACATCTCCACTGCCTGGTATACCGTAGAGTACGTGGCGAATGCTGTCGTAGAGAATCCACGAATCATTGGACGGACAGCGGCGCCCTGGTGACATAACTAGGTTCACTATCAGAAACTTTCGCAGTGGAAATGAGCTGAAGGCTGTTGATGGGATGGCATAGTTGAGAACGTCTCCGACAGCAAGGTCGTGGTTGTGTTGAAATGGTACGTAGGGTTCAGGTGTAGGGGGTGAGATGTCATCAGGGTGGGTTGATTTAACGTCCGGCCAGGGCTTAGTAGGCAGAGGTGTGGTCCTACTAGGCACAGTTTTCGGTTCTTCGAATGGCACAGACGGTTGAATAGTATCACGTGTAGGTGTTGAGGTAGTTGTCGATGGTTTTCTCGGCGTCGTTCTAGTCGGCTCAATAACCCTCGATGGTGTAGGTGATATTTCCACGCTGCCTCTAGACGGCACAACGCTAGAAGACGGCACTATTCTGGTCGGCACCAGTCTACTGGAAGGCGGTGCCGCTGAGCGAGCCAGTGTCGGTGTCGACATCACGCGCAGACGAGCCTGTCTCTTCACCCGCCCTGCCGCCTTCGACTTCTTATTCGTCACGTACCAGCCCACAACTCCGTGCGTCACCACGTTACGTAGACTGCCGTCTTTGGCCGAGGATTCGATGATGAGGAGGATATCCATATGAGGAGAGACCACGCTGCCACACCCCACCTCCCACCTCACAGCGGTCGCTTGATCAGAGGCAGAGGTTTCGTCACCTGGACCTGCCACCAGGGCGGCGCTATCGATCAGGTCGCTGCTGTTGATCGATACAAAACGAAGAGCGCTCTCAGATAAACCAACATGGCGTCCTAACAACCTTAGCGCCTTCACTCTCTCTTCTGCAGAGACTTTCTTTAAGTCAACGTTTAAGATAACACTAGCAGACGTTACAGAAGAGTCGTGGGGACAGTATACTGGACTGGGTAGTTTGCCGTTGTCTTCAGTTGACGTCTTTCTGACGTCAGAGATGGTGAAGCTGTATTCTCTCAGGTGAATTTTGAAGGAATCGCTGGCTGACGAGCCAGAGGTTAGCGTTGCAGTGACTTTTATATGATACACGGGTTGAGTGATTAAATCATCCTCTAGAGCCAGTCCCTCTAGGACACGAGTAGAAGCGTTGTAGTAGAGCCACGAGGGTAACGATGAACCATCAACCTCCGACACCTGAAATACATAAATATCTCATAATGGCCATCATCATCATCATCATTTCATCACCACTGATTTATTTGACATAAAAGTTAGTCCATAGCACAGGCTTTAGCGCCTGTTTGTGTATAGTCTGCAAGAAAAGTCCCTGACATTGTGTTATGGCGTGGAACCGGACGTTAAATTCTTATTGATTGAATGACTAAAATAAAAGCCGTTGGAAGGTAGTTGCTGCGCCAACAAGGTGCAACGATTTCGAATAACCATGGAGAGGAATAACCATGGAGAGGAATAACCATGAAGTGGAAGGTGGAAATAGCAAAAACTACAAAAACAGAAACTAAGCACGAAAACACTGTAGCATGTGTCTTGTGATTAACCATTCCTTAGTCACCGAGAGGTCAGTATAAGACAATACCTGTAGAAAACTATGAAGTTGTTACGTGCTACAAACCATGGCGTACTAGCTTGTGTAACAATTGAGAATTTTACAATAAAATCCAATGGAATTTTGAAAGAAGCACAAGCAAACATAACATCACGCGGAATTGACATATTACTGCACGTGTTAAACAATTTAAATAAACTGAGTAATTTATTTATTTATTATTATTTATTTATACATATTTATTTATTAATTTATTTATTTATTATTATTTATTTATACATATTTATTTATTATTATTTATTTATACATATTTATTATTATTTATTTATACATATTTATTTATTATTATTTATTTATACATATTTATTATTATTTATTTATACATATTTATTTATTATTATTTATTTATACATATTTATTTATTATTATTTATTTATACATATTTATTTATTATTATTTATTTATACATATTTATTTATTATTATTTATTTATACATATTTATTTATTATTATTTATTTATACATATTTATTTATTATTATTTATTTATACATATTTATTTATTATTATTTATTTATACATATTTATTTATTGCTATTATTCATTAAAATAGTTAATTTTTACAAACACGTATGCTTGGTTGACTAAATCTAAAACACGCACCGTGAATTCTATAGCGGCCTCGCCGAAAGCATCGTTCGAGAGATTGTACTTAAATATCGTCCCAACGATTGCCGTTGTATCTGCGAGACCCCACCTGACCTGATTCTCTACAGGCGAGTTCTGAGGTCCAGCATAGCTCTGTGACATCATCACAACGTGCTGACTCTTCACAAGACCCAGGAATATGGAAACCACTGCCATCAGACTGGCGCGCCTCCAAAGAGCACTTGATACATTTAGCGCCGCACCAATAGAAGTCTTTCTAATCATGTCTGTAATTCTGACTCGTTAAATATTTTAGCTTAGTTTCGAAGTTATCTTTAGTGTGATCTATAGCGTGTCAAGATTCTTCCTTTTGATTTGTCTTTTAGCAAAATTTTGTTATGGAATTTTCAGGATTTTTTATTTTATACATTGAACGATTTTTATTAACTTTGAAATTGAATTGGGTAAATATCTTCACAGAGTACCTACTTTAAATATAAAACAGAGTAATCAGAGTATTATTTAATCATTCAGTGCAAAACTTAAATTTCCGAAATTAGCCCTCTAAGTATTACGTATCAACGTATTATTCCTTTAAATCCAATAACCATCGTTATCCGTGGCTAAATCTCAGTACACTCGGTGTTGTTGAGAATGGTACAGCTCGCTCGAGGTAATAGATATTCTGAAAACTTAACCTAGTACTACTACTCTACGCCGAACTAATTCCTACCTGTAGATAATTAATTAATCTATAGTATTTACTGCACTCTAAATGGAACTTCTCAGCTGCACTGCTGTGTATTGGTTGATAATTCAATTAAATCGCTCAGAAGAGAGAGTACAATCTACTCTCTCTAATATAGGATCTCTGAAGAAATACGGTCATAGGCTAAAGTTATTTACCTGCTTTTATATTTTTAAAGTTATATATCTGCTAAATTTCAATTAGGAGACGAAAATGTAGATATTGTGCTGAGTAGAACTGATTTTATTTCTTATTGATTTTTACTATGGTACTGATCACTACATCATACACAAATCGCAAACATTTTCATTGTCAAATCTCTCACAGATTCTGAGACTATTACTACTATATTCTGTGAGAGAGAAATCCAAACTAACTAGAAGCGTGTAGACATTAATAGCGCTATAATTCTCCCGCTAGTCGCCAGCTCAAATTGCCATCTTCTTTGCATCTGAAATAAAACAAATAAGACAGATAAAATAAACATAGATATAAAAATATATGGCAAAGAATCTATTTCATGTAAGTACAAAGACAGATAAAATACAAATGTAATTAGAAATAAATAGCAAATAAACTGTTTTACATAAACGCAAAGACAGCTAAAATACAAGCTCAGTTATAAATAAATAGATAAGAATCTGCTTTGCAAATGCGAGACCATATTTACAACAAATATCCGCCCCTGGCGAGAGTAAGGAAAACGGAATACAGGTTGAACATTCTCACAACCCCAGGACACGAATTCTTCCAATAAGGTCCAGCTAATGAGATCCATATGGAGAAAAGTAGAAAGAATTTTATTTACTTTATCCATAGGCATGTTAGCAAGAAGGAGTGTTGTTGCGGTAGCCCTAATTACAATAGTCGGCATAGGTCAACATTTGTCGATTGTGAAGCACATAAAATTAGTTTTAAAATTAAAATTTAGTAAAAAGCATGTTTATAAAGATTGAAACATTCATGGCAGATATACCTGCACATAGATAGATACAAAAATTAGGGGTGTAGTGGATTCAGATACCGATGCTGTCGGATCCGACAATTTCGTCAAATCTGGCCGGATTTAAGCTTTTGTCATAAATTGGTGAAAATTATCTCATCATAATTTAAGTTAGTCAAATCCCAGGTTCAATGCATTCAGCTCCGCCGCTAACCATTATGCACCACTTTTCTCAAGGGTCGGGTTATTTTGCATTGATTTTTTCTCATACATATAACTAATAAAATAAGTGACCCACAGATTGCGATATCTAGATCCGTTATAATAGATCCGCTATCAGTTATAAATATAAATGTTCTAGCGACGGGCTTCGAAAATTAATTTCAATTTCACTTTTCCTTTCATTATCTCTTAGCACACATCCCGAGATCCTTGCCCCTCTTAATGCACAATAGCTGGTAAAGCTAATGTTTACGTCAGTTTCCTCACTCGCAAGCGATGTCAGTGAAGGGCGAGCCAAGCATTTGAACCCCGCACATACTGATCTGCGGTCGAGTATCTTATCGACATTGCGACTGAGGGAACATCAAGCCATTTCTTTTAATCCAGTACCTCTTACAAGGATATAAATATAGCACAACATCTTTAAAACAACGTAATGACTGAAAGCAGCCGTAAAAAACTCTTGATTAATTTCAGTTACTTTTTTATACAATTACAGATCACTGCATAATCGCTATATCTGTATTCCCCAATTTGAGCCCATTGAATAGTCTTACTTTAAGTTGATACAGAAATGGTGTCAGGATAAATATCTACATTACTATCTCAGCATATAAAGAACGCTGAGCTTATTTTAAAATTCATATAATGTATATATCAAATATGAGTAAACAGGACAGTTTTCTCACGGAATGACGCCCCTGCCCAGTAAATGTTAGTCGAAGCTGATGAAGGCATAGGGGCCCACCTCGTCATAAGTAGAATCCACCAAGAATAATGGTATATCACGAATGAAAGCCTCCAGTACTGTGCACCCTTAAATTGGGAAAGGAAAAGGAAGTTAAGATAACGATATATGGACTTGCCAGTATGCAGTGCATTGAGAGAGAGAGAGAGAGAGAGAGAGATGTGATGGAAACAGACTCTTATTTTGTACAGCATAACAATGCAGATTGGACTAATAAAGCACTCATCAGATATTATCAATGACTCAGTACTGCAGAAGATCTGAATAATGTATATTAAACTACTAGAGATCTCGAGATAGCATTATCATCGATATCTATCTCTACTTAATTCACTAAACGTAATTACACCGTCTACGCACACTTCATCAAGCCAAGTGCTGCACGAAATCGATAAGAAAGCAAGTCATTAATGAGTCTGTATGCATTGGTAATAACTATATAGACCCATGCCGTTTAGTAGAGTTCATTCAAGTCTATGCCGATTGAACTACAGTATGCGAGTGCGTTGAAAGTTTCTTGAAACACTGACTTTAGATAAAACCAAATGGAGAAATCTTCAGAAATATCGTACACAAATGTTAGAAAGTCATTCTATGACCGAGAAACACTGAGAAAGGCTAAATGTTTTAAAGAGTTCAATAAAGCTAATGGCATCAGCAGATAGTTCATAACTATCATAAATTATCGAATATAACATTCTAACACAGAAGGTAGAGTGGAAGGAAAGAGAAGCCGAGGCAGACCGAGATTAGGAATGTTAGATGATTCAAAGATACACTCGTATGTGTTCACGAACAGGAAAACAGACGACAGAGAAGAGTGGAGGCGTTTTATATCATGGACCTGCCATTAGGCAGTGCACTAAGAGAATATTAAAGCAGCATGGAGCAGTTCATAGCCAGCCAGTGCGCTACAAATGTATTCTTATACCAGCGAGTCTAACCTAACATACACATTAATAATCCACTTTACGTAATATAGCCCAGAACAGACGTTCAAATTTTTGTAATCTGATATGAGTATGTTGCAGAAATAAGAAACTGCTCTTGCTAGAGGCTACTCGTACTCTCTGACGTTTAATGAATGAATGAATCAGAGATAATTAATCAATAAATCAAGCAATTGGTAAGTATATTAGTAAATTATCGCTATATATAACTAAAGTCACGGTACTGCAAAAACAATATAAGTAAAAATAAAGCAGCTTTCAAGCTTTCTCGTGGAAATTGTTCAATAGCTTTGCTATCAGAGACCACAGCCGATGTTTCCGGGAAGAACCTAGCAGGTCTAGACTTCTACCATCATCATCATCATCATCATCATCATCATCACCATCATCATCATCATCATCATCATCATCATCCCTTGAATCCCAGTTTAACCAGGGTCAGGATATGAATAGACTGTCTCAAATCCTCTCTGTCCTACACCACACCATCAGTCAATCCCATATTTGAGACTTTTCCATTCGTTTAAATTTTTGTAGCAATTTCAGGAGCCTAGGCGCTCACCAACAGAATGCCCTTTCTGACGTCGGTATGAATCTTGGCGTTTTAGTCGCCTTCTACGACACCGGTAGGTCAATTCTTCAAACAACCCTGACACAACACGAGGAAGGATTTTAGAGGCATTATACGCAATTCTACCATCACGTATAATATAAGTTTATTGCACATTCACAGGCAGACGCACAGATGTTTATATAGCGAATAAGCACACTCAGATACACTCGATATGCAGACTATATACTCGAGTATACAGCACTCGCCGGACTCCACGCAGGCTAAACTAGTCCAACGCACTCGCAATTTACTCGTAACTCTCGAGAAGTGCCTGTGCATTAAGACACACATTCAAGAGATAAGAAAGAAGCAGAAGATAGTGATAAACATGTTATACAGATACCACTAAGAGAGCGTGAGAGCTGGAACAATGCAACAGAGAAACTTTAAGAAAGGCCGTCGAATAATGACTGGAATTAAAAACAATACGATAAAAACAGTCACCACAGACATATTATACACGAAAGCATATATAAAGCTGGTAAAGCTAAGGTTAACGTCAGTTTACTCGCTCGAAAGTTAATTTTAAATATATATTCTGGCGTATATATATTTAAAATTAACTATTAAAGATCATAAAGGTAAAAACGACATTTGTTTGACCACAAACCGCGTCCGACCTTCATCTTTCATAGTCTATTTACTAACTATTGGCTTTACCGTTAGACCTTGCCCATTAGACGTCACATTTTTATGGTCTATTCAGAATGCTATTGGCTACTAATATAGGTGTATTATTCCTATATCTACGGCAGTACGATTCATCATTCACGCACGTTTAGTATTAGCTCTTTTCGATTACCCTGACTCAACCCCTGAAGCCACTCATATATAGCGTGATTGAAAGCTAACCCTTATCGTACTGTGATAAGCAGAAATCCTTTCTCAGACTTTAAAAAAAGAACTCACATAACTAAACAAAACTCTCAATTTAATGGAGATCTTTTATTGTACTTACTGAGTCAAGAACCAATTAATACGTGTATGAGAAAAAGATAGAAGAGAATAATGACAAACAAGAAGTTAAACTGATGGAGAAAATCGATAAACAATGCTGGTCAAACTCAACAGATCACGACTACATTCTTTCCATCTATATCACCTACACACCAAACGCATTCAGTCTTATCATTCTCTAAGGGCCAACTTGAGCTATATATACTGTAGCGTATTTCAAGATTAGGGGTCTGCGCTAATTGTATCGCTAAGTACAGCAGCGTGAGCAGAATAAAAAACGAATTGCAGTAATTTGGAGTCAGAAGATCAGAGGTCCAACTACATAAGCATTTCTGTAATTTCACAAGACTCATTTATCACCTCGTGCTACATTTCGTTTGATGCATAGAAATCTAATTAGTGACTATGAAATAATGATATGCATATTTTCTTACTCAGTAGTTGCGTTTTAGATTTAGTAGTAGCGTTATTAGATTTAAACCTGAGAGGCTTTGGTCGTTTGCTTATGAAATGCAAGGTCTTGATAAAGGAAAAAAAACACCAAGATTCGTCAGCGAGAAGAAACAGCTGTAATTAAGTATAACTGATACATAAACATTGTTACCAATATTTGAAGCCATAACAATAAATTTACGTATCCATTGACTCAGCTACACACCGTTTCACTCATTTTTCATTTCAAAAACTAAAGTTAAACTTTAAAATGACCTTTGAAAAACATTACACAGTATGATGTATATGCATAGCATTTTATATTAATTGAGCTAGAAGTACAGCAAGACATAGTCACACAACCTTTTGAAGAATAAATACTTGTATTACAGTAGATACATTAGACTGCATTGTACATTCTAGGTTCTCTCCCGCTTAAAATAATGTTATCTATCAGCACCATGTATTGAACTTGCACTAATGTTCTAACCTATTACACAAAGTTCTAACCTGTGACAAAACGTTCTAATTCTAACCTATGACAAAACGTACAAACCTATAATAAACGCTTTAACCTATAGCAAACGTTTTGATCTCATTAAGGAACGCTCTACTATTCACCCAGGACGCACAACTGAAACTCTAATCGAAACCAAACTCTTGCCCCGTCCAGCAAGGATCGACAATTGGAGAAATATTAGCAGAGCGGTGGATAACGGAGAAGCGGTGTCCTAGTAATTCTACAATGTCTGAGTGGAGAGCAAGACACACTGTGTGCAGAGCAATCCACATTACTCATATATTCTGCACCGAGAAATTCGCAGATACACAGGCTTGAATTTAAATAGGTTCTACAGTATTCTGTAGAATAGAAGACTATTAGTAAGTATATTTGTTATTCTTTGTAATTGCTACTGACTGTATCACCTCACAGAGCTTAGGCTCTTTTATGGTCACCCTATTCCTGATTATTATTTGTTTAGTTTCTAATTAAGTATGCTGTATTTGTTGTTTATTATGACATGGAAATCAAATAAAAAGGTTGAATGGAAAAAGTAAAGCCTAGTTTAACGGCTGTTTCCGTATCGAAAGGGATATAGTCAAATACTGAGATTCGAATCGATCATCTCCTTATCAGACAAGTGCGCTATCCCTTCGGCCATCCAACCGACACAAATAACAGCACAAACTTTATAATGTTAGCCATTTCTTAATCTACAATCATAATTTGTAAATTATTCACATTACTATCTTGAAAGTGTCCGAGTATTTAAGTTTAGGGCAGCTTCATTTGCCACAGAGTCGGTAATTTGAAATTTCACGACGTCATCTGCAGGCAAGATACATAACCTATTCATTCGTATATTGAATGATAAAAAGCTAAAGCTAATGTTAACGTCAGTTATCTCACTTGAAGCGATGTCAGTGAAGGGCGAGACCAGGATTTGAACCCCGCACACACTGATCCGCGGTCGAGTATCTTACCGACATCGCCACTGGATCCAGTGCTTAAATTATATACTCAAAAAGTCTAAATTAACAAATTGGTTTCGGTCTTTGACAACTGGACGATTTTAGCGGAATTATTGAATACAATAAGTAGAATAAGTACAATACAATACAATACAGTACAATACAATACAAAATAATACAATACAATACAAATCAGTACAATAAAATGCAATACAAAACAATACAATAAGTCGAATTAGTGCAACTACTACAAGCATACAGAACTTCTGTATATACTTTTATGTAGATGAGCGAAATAGCAGCACATATTCTATGATCATGCAGTATTATAGCCTGGGCGGAGTAGGAAGAGAAATATGCCTCTAGACGGTTATAAACCTCCACCGTCGGGTCCCCAGGGCCAGATTAGCCTTCCGCTTCAAACCACGGGCCAGATTAGCTCACCCCTTTCTTCAAACCACAATCCGCTGAGAGCATAAAAGTGAGCAAAGATATTTTAAAACCAGGGCATGGATTTAGAAGATCCTGACTAGCGGGTAAACGTGATTTACGAAGCTTTGTACAGTACTGTCTCAGTATAGTACTGTCTCAGTATAGTACTGTCTCAGTATAGTACTGTCTCAGTACAGTATTGTCTCAGTATAGTATTGTCTCAGTATAGTACTGTCTCAGTACAGTACTGTCTCAGTACAGTACTGTCTCAGTATAGTACTTTCTCAGTACAGTACTGTCTCAGTATATAGTACTGTCTCAGTATAGTACCATATATTTAGGTCCAGATATTGATGGAGTTGTGCTTGGATAGTGACGATTGAGTTTGTATAGAAGGGATTTTTTTTGGATAGTGAGGAATTTAGGTTTTGATAGTGAGATTTAGATTTGGGATAGTTGGGAATATAGGTTTGGATAGTGGGAGGCTTAGGCTTGATTAGTGGGGGATTTAAGTTCGGATAGTGAGCGATTTAAGTTGCGAATTGGGGATATCACGTAGGAAGTAGTGAGTGTTTCTCGAAATCGGGAGGCCTGGGTTTAAACCTCAGTTGAACAAGTGCAAGTCGACAGGATGTTGGAATAAATTAAACTGTGATCTCAATCAAGAGAAGAACAAATAGCAACAGTCTCAGAGTAGTAACAACAACAACGACACGAAAGGTAACTCTGTGAATATGCTTTCTTTTGATGCATGAACACAATAGATACTAGAATAGCAACAGAAACAACATTGGCTGCTCGGCAATGTATTAAAGTTCTATATGTATCAAAAATAGGAAATGTAGTAAGAAATAGGAAGAAGAGTTGGATAGGACATATTCTAAAGGGGAAGTCTACTGAAAGAGGTCATAGTAGACCGAATGGAAGGAAATAAAGGCAGAGGCAGGCCGAGATTAGGTATGTTAGACGATCTAAAGATTCACTCATTTGAGGAAATGAAGAGGAAAGCGGAAGGCAGAGAAGAGTGGAGTCGTTATATACCACGGACCTGCCAGTAGGCAGCGCACCAAGAGAAAGATGTATCAGAAAAGAGATTAAAAAACTAGCAATGTTTCGTTTACCTTCAGAAAATTTACACAACGTTGAAAACGATCAAACTCTGGAAAGAACATATTAAAGACCGCCTGTAGATATCACATCTACACATTACGTTATGAAGCAGAGACGAGCCACATCGCTGAGCCGATCTTGACTTAATCAGATGATTTATGATAAAAAATGAGTGGCGCGCTCTGGCGGCCAGTGCAATACGATAGAGATCAGGTCAGTCATATAACCTATGCGCTAGTTCATCTCATAAATATCTCTTATGAGCTCTCAAAGGGGGTTTCTTTTAATTAGCTAAAAAAGTTAAAGTTAACGTCAGTTTCCTCACTCGAAAGCGATGTCAGCGACGGGAGAGCCCAGGATTTGAATCCAGCACATACTGATCCACAGTCGAATATCTTACTGACATCGCCATTAACTCCAGCCAACACATCTCCTTTACAAATCATTTCAATTCGGTTCGCTCACTAAAACAGATCAAATATCATCATCATCATCTTCCTTTGAGTCCCAGCTTAACTAGGGTCGGGCTACGAATAGACTATCTCAAATCTTCTCTGTCCTACATCATATCATCAGTCAAGTCAATCCCCTATTTGAGACTTTTCCATTTGTTTAAATTTTTGTAGCAATTTCTAGAGCATTGGCGCTCACCAACCGAATGCCCTTTCTGACGTTGGTAAGACAGATCTAATATAAAAAAGAAAAAAGTGGTTTGGCTCATCTGCCTTAACATTTTAAAAACACCACGACATCTCTCAGTCAGCGATATTTCCTCCATTTTCACATTCTGTTTCGTTCTTTTTTTAATCTAAATTAATTAAATAGTACATTGATTGATACTACATCACTAATATAGCATCTCTTCAATTACTTTCATACTTTAATTCTCTTACTTTCCATTCAAACAATGACTTTTCTAGACGTTTACTTGTTCGATAACTTTCAGTTCTATAACAAAAGAATGGAATCAACTTCAGAATTAAATTATACAAAATAGTTTTGCCATTCTATTGCAAGTCAAATCAGCGGTTTGCGATCAGCCTCCCATTACATTTTAGATTTCTAAAGTATATGCGGATATGACACTGAATCCTAATTTACGCCCAAAACTGTGATAGTAAGCTAGACTTAGTTAAGTCTGAATATATGGATTATGTTAATATTAAAAATAAATATTCAATTAAGAATGATGACTCCATTGGTAAAATAAGATATAACGTTTGGACTTATTTTCAAGGTATATTGGCCTAATTAGATAATTGAAAGTCAATAATAAGAGAAGGGACGATTTCTAGTTTCAAATTCTCTACCTGTAGAGTCTCCAATGGTTAATCCGTAGTTTCTGCTCGTTCATTATTTTTTCATTTCTTGTTCTGTTCATACTGCCACGCATTTTGGTGAATACAGATCACATCCAAAGCCGATTAGCGAATGGAAGAGAAATCCCATATGATCTAACCTCTAGCTAAATGTAAAGCACTTGTATTTCATATGCACACTGGTCGCGCACGTCAATTCTAATACTGTTAAACAGAGGACTGAGGCAGCAGGTCAGCCACGTATAGGAGTCACATCCTAACACTGCTGGTAATCTGTGCTATTACGTGTAACGTCAGTTTCCACACCACAAGGATAATGTCAGAGACCGTCCTGCTGAGATTCTAACCTAAACCTACAGATAACGAGGCAAGAAAGCTACCAACTCAGGTCATTCAATCTGTATTACATAATAGTCTCTCTCTTAGTGTATTTCCCGAAGGCAGGTCCAAGGCATACGTTCTCTTTCGTTTTGTTGTTACATTTTTATCAGGAGATATAGTATAGACCTACTAATTATAATAGTCGACCGCTTTCTGGCCATCGTTACATTCTGATATAGATTTCATTATACATTTAAATATTACATTTACATTAAGTGAAAAAATATAACATCTTCATTTGTCCGATTCACTGCAAGCAACAGAATTAGCTCAAAGTTGCATAACTAATGCTTTTTAATAAACTCTTTATAGACTATTTTACTTTTTTACTTTTTTATTTTTTATAGACTGTCAGCTAAATAGCATGACAAGTTTCTTAATAAAAAATAGCCAAAATCTTATTGATACAACTGACAAAAGCACTTATAATTACACTGACACAACTGTAAAAGCATTACTTATTACACTGACACAACTGACAAAAGCATTACTTATTACACTGACACAACTGACAAAAGCATTACTTATTACACTGACACAACTGACAAAAGCATTACTTATTACACTGACACAACTATTAGCAATAATAAACATTAAATAATAATAACGCAACAGACAAAAGCTTTTAGTCTGATAAAAGCTTTACTTACACTGCTGATCATACAACAATTAATATAGCGATAGTAATAGGGTTCGAACACGAGCGAGAATGTTTGCACAAGCACTTCATGTGAATACAGTGAAATTAGGCTACAAACACAAAAACAAATGCATTGTGCACTGTCAAGTAGGCCCATGTCTACTGCTCCCTGTCATTCACACGACATCTAACTACAGCTCCCGCTACGTACTAAACTACTCTTGCCTTTATAAAGTCTTATGTACAATGTACATGTAGGCCTATATCGATATCAATGTCACGATGTGTACAATGGATGTACAGCGACATCGCCATTGGCTGGAGCCATTGGCGATGTCAGTAAAATATTCGACCGCGGATCAGTATGTGTGAGAGTTCAAATCCTGAGCTCTCCCGTCACCGACATCGCTTTCGAGTGAGGAAACTGACGTTAACATTAGCTTTACCTTTTTAGCTTTTACGATTAAAAATGACCATTAGCTTCATCAAATTTTACATAATCAGTAGCATAACACTAGTAGTATATTACTAGTGGCTCGAGCCAGTGGCGAAGTCGGTAAGATACTCGACCGCGGATCAGTATGTGCAGGGTTCAAATCCTGGGCTCGCCCGTCACTGACATCGCTTTCGAGTGAGGAAACTGACGTTAACCTTAGCTATACCAGCTTTAGCATGCAACGTGATTTCTAGAGGCTAAGTAACGTTACAAGCTATCCTACACAGTACACCTATAATACGTAACCCGTCGCTACAGTATGGTATAAGGTTATGTCTATACCTACATAAGCCTTCCTAAATTCATTAAAATAAGCCTAAACTTAAACAACGCACATACAGTATGGTTGGTTTGAAAAGTTACATTATTTCAATATAAACTCTTCAGCAAACACACTCAAGACAAACAACGCAATCGCTGTAACGTGGCGTATGAGCTGAACGGTTGAGTAAACACATAAACTTTTATAAACCAAGGGATTCGGTGACTACTTGAGAAGACGTAATATTAATTTACATGACGATAAGAAGGAAATGGATACAATTGGCAATAGAAGCTTAATCGTTCGAATTATAAATAAAATCGGTGTTTAACAGATTAAAATATACTCAACGAATTAAAATTGTCATCATCATCGTCGTCGTCGTCGCCGTCGTCATCATCACCATCATCATCATCATCTTCCCTTGAATCCCAGTTTAACAAGGATTAGAAATTCGGGATACGAATTCACGATTCCCCTCTGTCTCATTCATCTGCCCCACACCATATCAACTAATTCATCTTGTAATCACATAAATTCCTATCAATACTTGAGGCCAGGGGTAGAAAGAAAGATAGATAGAGAGAGAGAGAGAGAGAGAGAGAGAGAGAGAGAGAGAGAGAGATGGGGAGAGATAGAGAGAGAGAAAGAGAGAGAAAGAGAGAGAGAGACAGAGAGACAGAGAACGACAGAGAGAGACAGAGAAAGAGAGAGAGAAAGAGAGAGAGAAAGAGAGAGAGAAAGAGAGAGAGAGAGGGAAAACGAGCAATTTAGTCAAATTACACATCACCTCTCTCACCCTTCCCCCTTCACTCCACTTATCCATATTTAACATGTCTATCTAGAGTGGTCGCCCGTTCCTAGCACACAGAGCTCAGGCTGAGAGCAGAATAAACATTGTATCCCATCCAAGCTCTGACACTAAACAGAAAAAAGCACTAGAGGCTTAGCGTCACTTCCACAGAGTCGAAGAAGAAAAATTGATGCCACTGACTTCAAGATACGCAGGGCTAAGTTCTCTCACTAGTGTTGAACTAAATCACAAGTTCATGGCACATATTCCTACCTACAGTCAGCTGCCATGTATACCCTTAGCGAGCACACCTTTGATCAACAAGTAATTAACTGCGCGTTTGTTATAACGTAAGCATTTGCCTCTAAAAATGATTCTGTCTTTTATTGCCTTCTTAATTAAAAAGGATAAATTTAACGTCGTTTTCCAGCTCGATAGCATGTCAGACGGGGAAAGACTGGATTGGAACCCTGCAGACACTAAACTTTTTTTAAATAAGCATTTTTATAGCGTACGAGACTAGTGGAGGAATTAATAAATATAGCATGATATAGAGCACCACTTTTACACATCTTCTGATCATGTATTATGATTTATCGTGTCGCATGATATAAAGCATCTACACATCTTCTGATCATGTATTATGATTTATCGTGTAGCATGATATAAAGCATCTACACATCTTCTGATCATGTATTATGATTTATCGTGTCGCATGATATAAAGCATCTACACATCTTCTGATCATGTATTATGATTTATCGTGTCGCATGATATAAAGCATCTACACATCTTCTGATCATATATTATGATTTATCGTGTCGCATGATATAAAGCATCTACACATCTTCTGATCATGTATTATGATTTATCGTGTCGCATGATATAAAACATCTACACATCTTCTGATCATGTATTATGATTTATCGTGAAGCATGATTTATCTAAACAGCTGATGATCTTGTATTGTGTCCAGGATATCTGCTAATATTTAGTTCGATTGAAAATTGAAGTTTAGAAATTTAACGACCATCACAGACAGCAGGAAGAGCCCATGGGAACTAAACCTCGAAACTCTCCCCTGAGAGATTCATCAAATAACAGCACTAGAGATACATCAAATAACAGCACTAGAGATACATCAAATAACAGCACTAGAGATACATCAAATAACAGCACTAGAGATTCATCAAATAACAGCACTAGAGATACATCAAGTAACAGCACTAGAGATTCATCAAATAACAGCACTAGAGATAATCAAATAACAGCACTAGAGATACATCAAATGACAGCACTAGAGATACATCAAATAACAGCACTAGAGATACATCAAATAACAGCAGATACATCAAATAACAGCAGATACATCAAATAACAGCATTAGAGATTAGGCTTCATGATGCGATCAATTTGTAGACAACAAAGTGTGCCATGAACCTGTTATCTGTGGCGTACAACATAAAAAGATCGAGATTTATCAGTAATGGCGAATGGGCGACAATGGGAAAGTGCAAATGGTCAGAGGATCTGCTATCTGGTAGCCACTAATTCTGTGTATAAAATGAGACCAATCGACAAGTCATTATCTAACGGTAAACAATTCTCTTATCTGTTAAATTACCAACACTCGCTCCGTAGCCTAATGAGCAAGTTCTCTCGCTAGTCCACTCCATCACTTCTCACAATGTAATGAGCAAGTTCTCTCGCTAAGCTATTGCTAGCTTATTTTGGCGCTTATCGTATTTATCTGAACATTGCATAATTTTGCAGCCCCCAGAAATATAAATATAATTAGGCCGCATAATTATAACTGCACTGATTTGTCAATGAAGTAAGTAGCACACTAGTCAAGCTAATTTTAACGTAGTTTCCTCAATCGAAAGCGACATCAGTGACGGGCGAACCCAAGATTTGAACCACGCACATACTGATCCGCGGTCGAGTATCTTACCGACATCTCCACTGGCTCCAGCTTGTCGAGTAGGAGGCCATATGTTCGAAACCCAACAGGAAGACCGATTCTAACAGTACAATGGCATAACACAGTGCGAATACAGACGCTAAGCCTTTCTTCAGAGCTTACCACTTTGATATAACTCATCAATAACTAAGCAAAATGTATCTTCCACAATGAAAGCCGAAAAAAATTAGTCATCGGTAATTCACTGCGCTCTGCACATCATAGCCTAGCAGTTCCGCATCACAGTACAAAATATCAAGAATACACTGTAAACGGTATAAATTAAGTCCTAAATTATGAAGTAGCCATCAAATATAGTAAACAAAGCTCTTATAGTCTTACAGTATCATATAAATCTATCCAGGTTTGAGAACGTCTGTTACGATATTCATAAATGTATACATGAGTGTTGCTAGATAGCATAAATTTCCACTCATATGCAGACATTTTTTCGACATAAATTTAAATTTAAATGTAACTTTTATTTGGCTTATTATTATTGAACTCTTCCTGTAAAGTAGTCTCGAAGACCGCTTTCAGATATTAAACTGCTACATAAGTTTTCGTTGCTAATAATAATAACAATAATAATAATAAATAATAATAATTAATTATTATGATTAATTATTAATAATAATAATAAATTATTATGATTAATTATTAATAATAATTAATAATAAAATAAATAAATAAATAATAAAGAATTATAATAATAATAATATTAGTAATAAATAATAATAAAATACGTACACAGAGCAAGCAAGAAATCCATCGTCTATCAAAGTTCTGTAACAAGACGATTTACGATGTTACACTGGGATGAAATATGTTGCTACATAGTACAATCAATACCTAACAGATCACTAGATTTATTCACTACTGGATTGACTTTCATTTGCTCAATAAAGTCATCATCATCATCATCATCACTATTATCTTCCCTTGAATCCCAGTTCAATCAGGCTTGAGACACGAAGTAAAAACTTTTCCATTCGTTTTAGAAAATTTTGTAGCAATTTCTGGAGCCTAGGCGCTTATCAACCGTGTGCCCTTTCTGACCTTGGCTGAATCTTAGTGCTTTGTCGCTTCTTACGATACTTGCAGTTACGGTTGGTCTATTTTTAGCAGACGGACATAACATCGGTAATTAGAACACTACTATATATTTATTTATTACACTCAGTCTTTCTGATTGAAATGCTAGATGGCTGGACACTTAACAGTAATTCTAATTATTATGTCCAAACATCAAGTCTTTCATTCGGCGAGATTAGTTATATATTTAATATTGAATGTCCAGCCATTAAGCATTTCAATCAGTGAATCATCAGATAAAAGTAGACCTATATCATAAATATGTACTACTTTGTACGCAGTAAATTTATTCTAACAAGTCCTAAGCAAACATAAATCACATAAAATCGAATAATAAAATACAATAAGGGCCAAACGCAGTAAAACTGGCACAGTATATTGGCGGTATACAGTATACACAGTAGTTTACACACTCCTTTATTTAGAGTCAAAGCAACATATCAACGGCAGATTTTAATCGGCTGGTAGCTGATTGATATAACCCATGTTCAGTAAGCCAGAGACTACGGGTTCAAAACCATACTAGATCGTCTCCAATAGAACACTCTTAGCCAATAATGGTGCAGATAGAAAGAGCAGAGATTCGATTATTAGTTTTCAGAACTATTTTACATGTAGGCCTTTAGAGATAAGAGAAAAAGGCTTACTTCAAGTTCAATGCATTCTACTTACTGTCACTTATTTCAAGCATCAATGACTAAAATTGGACAAACAAAACTTGTACAATATGAGAAGCACCGGATATGACAAAGCTTGCAGCGTCATTCCACTTGAACAAGGGAAGCAGCATTGATTGACTTGTGACTATTTCAATGATCATAGTGACTAATGACTACTGTGCTAATCATACAACTATTCCCGTCTACAGAAGAATTATTTAATTATCAGTGGCAGATAAGAAATGAATGCAAATTAATTGTTTTATTATGATAAAATGGCAATATAATTGACACTGATATTATTATCATAGTCATCGCCATCACCACCACCATCACTATCACAACCACCATCACCATTATCACTATCAGCACCATCACTATCACCATCACTACCATCACCATAACCACTATTATCACCATCAACACCGTCACTATCACTACCACCATCACCATTACCACCATCAACACCGTCACTATCACTACCACCATCATCATTACCACCATCAACACCGTCACTATCACTACCACCATCACTACCATCACCATTACCACCATCAAAACCATCACTATCACTACCGCCATCACCATTAACAAAGAATAAATAAGTAGATATATTAACAGCATCACCATCACTACCAACACTACTATCACCATCTTTACAATTACAATTCATCACCACCATCATCATCATCACCAACACAACATCACCACCATCACCATCACTATCACCACCATTACTATCACTAACACCACCATTATTGCCATCATCACCACCATCACCACCACCACATCATCAATACCATCACCACCACCACATCATCACCACCATCACCACCACCACATCATCATCACCATCACCACCATCATCATCATCATCATCCATCATGCCATCATTACAATTGTCATCATGACAATTTCAGTCACGACACAGACACTCGATCTGTTAGATGGCGGTGAAAACTTATTTACAGTCACCCATCGTAACTTCTGACAATAATCAGGGGAGACAATTACAGAACTAGCTCTACACAACAGTCCGAATCTCTCTCACTGTCAGCAGATGTACAACTTCGCCTGATTAACAGGCGCTTTAACTTTGAAATTTTTATTATATCTCATTCATTATATTTTAGTATTATATATATAAAATATTATTTTATTTAGTATATTTATTATTATATTTTGACATTTAATTTTTACATTTGTATAATTTTTAAATTTTTGTAAAGCTTTTTTTAAACCGCCAACCCCCACCTGATTCCTAGCTACACGTCCACAAAGAAATAAACTACTTCTACTGTTTCAAACCACAAGCCACGCTATCTCTATAGATAGGCCTTGTACAATTTTCTGCGGTGCAATCCAGGACATTTCAAAATAGCAAGATAATGAGAGTAATCAATATCATTGTTACCATTACAAAAATAATTATATTTAACCCCTATTCTTTTGCATTTCTCCGCCGTTATTCAAAATGTACACCTAAATATGCATTTGAACAAAAGACTGCGATATAACAGCGTTTTCATTTCAAAATTGTATTTCACAGGAAAGTATCACCTCTGAACGTGTGCGCTTTAAATTTTAAAAGTCCAGAAAATAATAGTAAGCAATTGCATATTTTTCAAACCCCGTGCGCTCGCCGCATTGAAGAAGCCTTTAGCCTCTCTCTTGTAATTACGCACAGAATCGATCTTCAAATAATACACAGCTTGTCTTCAGACCGGCAATCTTTTGTTTTTAGTCTCGAGAAAGAAGCTGTTTATTCTCACGGATATATTCTTACAATCTCGTTGTTCCCCACTGATGTCTGCTCCCTACAAAAGATCAGACATGCACCAACGTCATTCATAGAGCAGCTCTACACCCCTTTACGTTGAACCTATTGCACTCCCTTAAACGTTCAATCTACCGCACCCTCTTAAACGTTCAACCTATCGCACATTCTTTACCGTTCAATCTACCACGCCCATTTAAACGTTCAACCTATTACACTCTCTTAAACGTACTCTACCACATCCTCTTTAAAATTAAACCAACTACACCAGGGCTCTTTACCGTTCAATCTACCACGCCCATTTAAAGTTCAATCTACCGAACACTCCTCAACGTTCAAGTTAACACACCCCTCTCTGCGTTCAGCCTACTGACTAACCCCTTCTACGTTCAATCTATCTCATTCATATTCAAAGTTCAACCTTTCACCAGCTTTCAACCTTTAATATGAAACTTTTAGAAACCATCATGCTTAGCTATAGTTCTACCTTAAGATTTTCAAAAATGAAATTAAAGTATAATCTACTGTGCAATAAATTGCACTTTTTAGAGTTAAAATAATTGAAAACAAAATGGCGTTGATTAACAGAGACAAAACATGCATGCACTACTTTAAACGAATGAGTGAACGAACGCTGCCACCTTGTGTTCTGTTCAGAACGCAAGTAACTGACGGTGATGCTTCAGAAGCCTTACGGAGAAAAGCCTGTTAGTAGCAAACTCACAGAAATGCAGTGTCACCGACGAAGCCGTAGAATCTCGATCCAATTAATAGTCCAGCGGAATGGAACAATCTCTCTCTCTCTTAGTGCACTGCCTACGGGCAGGTCCATGGTATATGGAACACTACAAGACCGTCAATATAGGAAACCTTTCACTGTTCCCGGTAAACAGAACGAGTAATCTTCCGGATATTTACTTCAACTAATTGTATAACTATGTATGCAATTATTTTGAATTAGTTAGGTCTACAGTATTAACTGAATAGTATCTATGATCTATGTTTACAGTTTAGCTATTCAGCAATAAAATGTTGAAACTAGTTTTATGTCATTATAACAGCGGTTCAAATACACAAAGTGTTGCTATTCGTTCAAAAAATCGCTAAATAGATAACGTATGCCGCGCGTGTTTAAAAGGTGCTGAGAAATTTGAGAGGTTAATGCAAAATCACCCAAGTGACTAGACGACATGGTTTATATACGCACAGACTTGTGACGGGATTAACTTTCTGATCAATGATTAGCAGAGACTGAGAAGTGAGTGAGTGAGTGAGTGAGAATGTATGAGATGAAGAATCTGTGTAATGGAACCTGTCATTTACAAAAGACCAGAGAGAGAGAGAGAGAGAGAGAGAGAGAGAGAGAGAGATAGAGAGATTGAGTGAGGGGGGAAAGAGAGAAAGAGATAGATAGATAGATAGATAGATAGATAGATAAATAGATAGATAGATAGATAGATAGACAGACAGACAGACAGACAGACAGAGAGATAGATAGATATATAGATAGATAGATAGAGAGACAGACAGACAGACAGACAGACATACAGACAGACAGACTGATAGATGAAGCTGGCAAATCTAATGTTAACGTCAGTTTCCTCACTCGAAAGTTATGTCAGTGACGTGTGAGCCCAGGATTTAAACCCCGCACATATTGATCCGCGGTCGAGTATCTTATCGACATCGCCACTGGCTCCAGCCAGATAGAGAGATAGTGAGAGAGAGAGAGGGAAGAGAAAGAGATAGACAGAGATAAATTCACCGAGAACAATCTGCAAAAGAAGTGTGCTGAGGAGAAGTAAGGTCCTAAAATGAAAGCCGGTCTGGTGATCAAAAACATAACCTGACTATTTCACTGAATTAGTCATATCATTTCAACAGAGAATCAGCCAAATGTTAGTACATTTTGTATTGGTAATAATTTGCGTTGAGAACTTGAGATAAACAAATAAGCAGTTCGAAGTTAGAAAAAAGCGAAGCGATTTCGTAGCTGAAGTGAACTGATACAAGAAGAAAGCAACACTAGCCACACTAGCGGCTAGATCAAGATTAGAGCAGATGCCGCATATACATAGATGCTGCAGACGACTCCAGTACGATGCATTCCATACCGATGTATCATTCAGATCACTGTCTGAAGTGACAGGAAAATAAACAAACAGCGCAAGAAAACATTATCACGACCAATCGAGTCGTCCGGCGAATCTCAACATCTGGACCTGCCCTCGGTAAATAGCGCACGAGTTTGAAACAGCTAGCAAAACTAGGGGAGAGGAATAATTAGACATAACTACGGGAGAGGAATAATTATTAATTATATGAATTAATAATTATTAATAGCTATTAACTATTAATAATTATTAATAATTAATAGCTGTCTTATCAGATCTTTAGATATCACGGTATGATACAGTTGTCATATCAGATCTTTAGATATCACGGTGTGATACAATTGTCATATCAGATCTTTAGATATCACGGTGTGATACAGTTGTCATATCAGATCTTTAGATATCACGGTATGATACAACTGTCATATCAGATCTTTAGATATCACGGTGTGATACAGTTGTCATATCAGATCTTTAGATATCACGGTATGATACAACTGTCATATCAGATCTTTAGATATCACGGTATGATACAGTTGTCATATCAGATCTTTAGATATCACGGTATGATACAACTGTCATATCAGATCTTTAGATATCACGGTATGATACAACTGTCATATCAGATCTTTAGATATCACGGTATGATACAGTTGTCATATCAGATCTTTAGATATCACGGTATGATACAACTGTCATATCAGATCTTTAGATATCACGGTATGATACAACTGTCATATCAGATCTTTAGATATCACGGTATGATACAACTGTCATATCAGATCTTTAGATATCACGGTATGATACAACTGTCATATCAGATCTTTAGATATCACGGTATGATACACTGTCATATCAGATCTTTAGATATCACGGTATGATACAACTGTCATATCAGATCTTTAGATATCACGGTATGATACAACTGTCATATCAGATCTTTAGATATCACGGTATGATACAACTGTCATATCAGATCTTTAGATATCACGGTATGATACAGTTGTCATATCAGATCTTTAGATATCACGGTATGATACAACTGTCATATCAGATCTTTAGATATCACGGTATGATACAACTGTCATATCAGATCTTTAGATATCACGGTATGATACAACTGTCATATCAGATCTTTAGATATCACGGTATGATACAACTGTCATATCAGATCTTTAGATATCACGGTATGATACAACTGTCATATCAGATCTTTAGATATCACGGTATGATACAACTGTCATATCAGATCTTTAGATATCACGGTATGATACAACTGTCATATCAGATCTTTAGATATCATGGTAAGACAAAATCTTCAGGTATCATGGTATGATACAGCTGTTTTAACAGATCTTCACGTGTCATGGTAGCTAGCATACAGCTGTTTATCAGTGATTTCTGTGTAAGGAAGAAAATTCATTAAACAAACGCACTGGTCAGCTTTGACACGAGCTTTGGATGAAACTATCGTTAGATTGGAATCTGTAAGAATAGCTGCTGCACTAGATATGCCGCTGAGATTGCCCGGAAATAAGAACTTTAAACAATTTCAGTTTTGATATCGAAAAGTGCCACAACAACGCAGACAATTCCTCTACAATTACAGCGTGTATAAATAGCATATACAAGAAGACAACTAGATTTATTTTGTGTTATTATAACATTTATTGCAGTCTACCTATAAAGTATCAAGTTTTCAACTTAGAGTTACACACACAAGCCTTGTGCATACTCATACAGTTCAAACAACCATTGTTATATATTCCTCTAATCAGAACAAAAGTATGTTTAATAACTTGCTGAAAATCTGTAAAAACCTCAGGAGTGAGAACGAGTTTGTTTTGAGCACAAAATCAGAAAAAACAAAATTTTACGTCAATTAATGAACTCAAAAATAGAGTTGGATGTTACCTATCCTAATACTGCAGAGAATGAAATGTATAGAAAGTTGGTAAAGCTAAGGTTAACGTCAGTTTCCTCACTCAAAAGTGATGTCAGTGACTGGCAAGTCCAGGATTTGAACCCCGCACACACTGATCCGCGGTCGAGTATACAAATAATGAAGTCAAATAATTTAGAATCATCTCAGTGCCTCTGGCTGTTTGCTAGAGATTTAGAGAATATCACACAAGCAAAATTTATATTTATTCAGTAAGAAAAATATTTTCTGGATCTATAGCAAACTACAGGCAGACATATGTCAGACAAGGCTGTTGCATGTCACCAGTTCTTGAATTACATTGAAGAAAGAATAACAATTGGAGGCAAACTAATTAAAGATAAATAACATAATGGCACACAGGGTCAGGAAGCACCGATGCTTGTTTAAGACAAATTTCCTCCTTCCTCTCCATTGTTATTAGTAATCGGTGCCTTTGTTGGCACATTAATTGCAGCCAGTGCGGATATAAGAATAACCTTCCAACGTCCTCTTGATTTTTTCCTTCAAATCTGTCAACACTCGGTTTTCCATGGTGGTCACCCACGAAGTACTAACCAAGGCCGATGTAGCTTAACTTAGATTATTGATGCACAACTAAACTGATAAAGTAACGAATATAAGAGTGAGTTCGATAGGTTATGTTTTGAGGCAAAATTATTTACTAACAGAGATAATTGAAGCATGAATGGAGGGAAAAGTTAGGGAAAGACCGAGACTTGGAATGTTGAATGATTTCATAACTTTTTTTCAAGCTGTTTTGAAGAGGAAAGCAGAGAATAGAAATATGTGGAGGAGTTCTCGCATGAACTTGCCAATAGACAAGGAACTGAGAGAGTGACACTTAAGTAAAATACTCAAATTAAAATTACATTAATGGAAGAAGAGTTGCATAGGACACATTCTAAGGGGGAAGGTCATAGAATCATAATATAATAAATAAGAATCATTAATAGGGGTCATAGAAGGCAGATGGAAAGAAAGAGGCAGGGGCAGGCCGAGATTAGGAAAGTTAGGTGACTTAAAGACCCACTCATATGTGAACATGACGAGGAAAGCGGAAGAAAGAGAAGAATGGAGGGGTTATGTACCATGGACCTGCCACTAGGCACGGCACTAAAAGAGAGAGAGAGAGATTTACAGTAATACAACAATTTCAGCCAGAGCAGAAATAAGCAGCTGGCTATCAGCATGATCCAATAACAGCAAAGTTTAACATAGCAAAACTTTGCCCATCATTTGATTCTCAACCGACAGCCTGACATACTGATATTTAGAATATATATATATATATATATATATATATATATATATATATATAATTATATATATATATATAATTATTTATATATATATATAAATATTATTTATATATATATATACTTTATAATTAGAAACTGAAATTATTTTATTCATATTCTTGTGCACAAATACTGACCCTGACCTTGCAATATGAAAAATTTCAGAAGGCACTTAACCTGACCTGCAATTTGTTTCTGATGGAGCTAGAAGATGATTCTGTATACAGTTTGCAATAATACAGAACTATGTTTACAGTTAGTATAAAATTTCTTTGTCAATGTTGTCGTTGTTGGGCTAATCTGTTTTAAAATAATTACCTGTTGGCTGAATGTGCCCTCAATCAGGTAGCACTTTAACAGCTACTTTTTACAGGCATTAATTGAAAGGAAACGTTTACTTTGGACTGATTTTCTGGATTTTGGAATTTGCACCGTTTCGGACCTTCTTTTTTTTCGCCGGCTTAATTTTGTCTCAATAGTGCTCGATATTGTCATTGATGACTGTAGCACTTTGTTGTCATGTTTAAAAGCACACGTTAGTATAACGCTAATCCTTATAAACAGCGATCAATTTTTAAATAGTTAAATCTTTAGCATTGATAATAATAGTAGTATACATACCGGCCAATGAATCTATTAGCTACAGTCAGTTAGGAGTATGTTTTCATTTATAACTTTAAATTTTTACAAATACAAATAAAAACTAATTTCTACACATCAATAATACAAATGTTAAATTCTGTTTACAAACATCAATCAACGCTGCTACCATTAGTCTACAGAAAACCTATTTAAAAAGTACGCTCCTTTTGTGCATTAAACAATTATAGCAACAACAGTAAGCGAAAGTTTCTTGCAAAAGAAATTTTTCTGCAAATGTTTTGGAGAGTATAGTAAATTGAATCAGCATTTTTAACGCACGTGCTTAGACAGTAAAGATGACGGTACTAAGGTCTTAAAATGCCACGCATAGACCTATAGAATAGCCATTGCATCTGCTAAGCAACGATACTGCTCCACTGTCATCAGCAATGCAGTAAACTCCAAGTACCTATGGAAAGCTGACAACACTTTATTGTATAGGTCACCCTCTCCGTCTCTTCCTTCACTTCCTGCTGAGTCACTTCCTAAACGGTTTGCTCTTCACTTCTCTGACAAAATCAACCAACTCCGGTCCTCCATCATTCCTCTCATCTCTAGCTCCTCACCTCACTATCCTCAACCAACCAAATCAACCGATGAGCAGCTCCATAGCTTCACCCCTGTCTCCATTGAGGAGATCACGCAACAAGTCTTGACTTCTCCCAAGCACTGTGATCTCGACCCTATCCCTACTTCTCTGTTGAAGAAGTGTATCCATGTTCTGGCACTTTCAATTTCCACAATTGTTAATTTATCCTTGTCCTTTGGCACTTTTCCATAGTCACTTAAAAATGCTATTGTCACTCCACTCCTAAAGAAACCCTCACTGGACAAGGAATAACTCTCCAACTACAGGCCCATATCCAATTTACCATTCATCTCCAAACTCACAGAGAGACTAGTCTTTCAAAGACTTTCCACCTAGCTTAAGTCCAACGATCTCTTCAACAATCAAAAATCTGCTTACACCCAACATCGCTCTACTGAAACTCTTCTTCTTTCTTTCTGTAACACCATTACTAACGCCATGTGCACTCAACGTGTCACTGGACTTTGTACTCTCGATCTGTCTGCTGCTTTCGACACCATCGATCACCAAATCCTCCTACAACGTCTTTCCTCATGGTTTGGTATCCACGACAATGCACTTGCTTGGTTTACTTCATATCTCACCGACCGTACTCTTAGCGTCAAAGTTCAAGAGTATTCCTCTCCGCCTTCCATCCTCAAGTACGGTGTGCCTCAGGGCTCTGTACTTGGTCCTATCCTCTTTAATTTATACACTACTCCACTAAGCTCCTTGATCTCTTCACATTCATTAGACCATCAACTTTTCGCTGATGACACTCAGCTGTACACATGCTTCATCCCCCACTCCTATCCTGATGCTAAGGTTTGTCTACAGCAATCCTTTCAGCAAATGTCTCCCTGGATGTCTGCCAATTTCTTGACGCTCAATCCATCCAAGACTGAGTTCGTGCTATTTGGAACAACTCAGAAACTTTCAAAACTGAACGAGGTGTCCCTGGCTCTCTCTTCCGATGTTTCAGTCACAACAGTTTCTTCTGTGAAGAATCTTGGTGCTGTCCTTGACCACCACCTCTCATTCCACGAAGATATCACTAAAACATCTCAGGCATGTTTCTTTCATATTCGCGATCTTCGTCGAATAAGACCATTTCTTTCTCTCGAGACTGCCACCACAATTGGCGCTGCTCTCGTGCAATCAAAACTGGATTACTGCAACTCCCTATTTCTAAATCTTTCCAGTTGCGAGATTGATAGGTTGCAGTTCATCCAGAATTCCCTTGCACGTGCAGTCTTTCGTAGCTCCAAATATTATCATCTTACTCCAATCCTCAAGTCCTTACACTGGCTCAAAGTTAGTGAACGCATTTTATACAAGACAGTTTCTCTAACTTATAAGTCTATTACCACTCCTGGTAAGAGTTACATGTCCCACTTACTACAAGTGGGACAACCTACCTCCAGGCCCACCAGGTCCTCTAAGTTAGTTACTCTTGAGAGACCGAGCCTTCCTTCACGTAGCAAGCTGTCTAGGCGCTCCTTCAAGCATGCTGCCCCGCAGATCTGGAATTCTCTTCCTTCCACTCTGCGCACCCCCTCATCTATTCCTGATCAGCCTTTCCTACTCTACGAACAGTTTCATAGGCGATTAAAATCCTTTCTCTTCGACTTTTCTTATCCATCAAACGTCCACGAACTGAGACCACCACGAAAACCTCCATTCCGCTAGTACCCTTCCTTGGGCTGACCACCCGGATTTTGGCTCGCACCGTTTATGGACCCCACACTCTGCTCATCGGCTTTGATTTGGTTTCACAGTGCTCAATGTTGTCATGGACAACAGTAGCACTCTAATCCTATTGTTGTTGTTGTTGAATAAATTAATAATCCATGTCAAAAAATATAGCAAAGTAAAGCTGGTAAAGCTAAGGTTAACGTCAGTTTCCTCACTCGAAAGCGATGTCAGTTACGAGCGAGCCCAGGATTTGAACCCGCATCAACTGATCCGCGGTCGAGTATCTTACCGACTTCGCCACTGGCTCCAGCCAAAAAAATATAGCACAAACAAAGCATTCATTACAAGTTCAGATTTTCATTCAGGAGCAGATAGACGCTTTGGATCTTATTCAATTTATAATTATTCATTTATTGATTAAGCGAATTTACATTTTGATCGCCTCTACAGATATTTGAATCCACAATTGGTTTTAATGAATATTAATAACCTCAAGAGCACACTGAAAAATGCAATGATAGACCTGTATGTAGCCTATTAGGTAAAGCTCTAGCCTACACGGTCAGATTTTAATTTTTTTTACAGAAAGTAAACACGCATTATAGTGAAATGATCAACTACGTTGATATCTATCCCTTTTTATACCAGATGTTTAAAACGTTAGGCAATTTAGACCATTTTCCTTATAACAAGTCCAGTGAATGTCCGAGATTTTACTCAAAGATCAGCGTGGATGGGATTCGAACCCACAACATAATGCTTGTTTACGTTTTCTATATCAAGCGAGTAAGCTGGAATCGGCTTTCCACTCTGTCCAGCCAGTGCTGTCTTTGGCAGAAAAACGAAGTAAACTGTTGCAGCCTTCAACAAGTTACCTTAGTAGCTTGCAGCTCGAGAAACCAGAGAAAAAATAGAGTAAACAAAAGCTTTAGCCTTGTAAAGTATTTATTTCAAATTAATACATTTACAATGTTTAATACACGTCGATTTATGATTTTTTAAATTATACTACAATATGACTACATGAAGTTATAACCGAGATGCAAACTTAAATCATACTGTATATAGCAGTAGTTATCTAAATCACTACAATTTAGTTGAAATCTACATGTTCATTGCCTAATATTTTAATACATTGCATTAACCACACCAGCTCTGTAAGTCAACCACTAATTGAAGCAGATGAAAACCTTGGATAACTAATTTAGATCCTTTTCAAGCTTAAGGCAAAAGTAAGGTTATCTAAAGGCATGGCCAAATAAGGTTATTTAAAGGCATGGCCAAATAAAGTTATCTAAAGGCATGGCCAAATAAGGTTATTTAAAGGCATGGCCAAATAAGGTTATTTAAAAGCATGGCCAAATAAAGTTATCTAAAGGCAAAGGGATAATAGTGATGGGATAAATCTGTTAGCCAATTGGTGTTCTTTGGTGAGAAAAGACAACTGTTAATAGAAGTTTGAGCGACGGGCCTGCCATTTAGCAAAGTAGTAGAGGTATTGGCATATTAGCTATAGCATGGGCTAAGAGAAAATAACAAACAATTTATACATAATATATAAACTAACTAAAACCTCCAAAATAAACAGAACTAAAAATGAGTCTAACATTTCCACACAAACCTTGATTCCCTCACAACTGAATTATCTCAGAAATAATTTCTCATTAAATCTATCACTGAAGTACGCAGTTATCATAATCCTATACATGCACATAAAACAAAATTAAATCCTCTAACACAATAGAATATTATAAGCCAATGTGTATCATAATAGCTCATCTTAAATTTGGCTTTGGCTTTAAGCATATCAATAACTAGTCAACGCATTAATATCTACACTTTAAAATATTAATCATTAATTTTCCGCTTAGCTAAACTGAATAAACCCAATTTTTTAACATGGAAACACAACAGCGACATTTTCTATTTCATCACGACAGCACAGAGTTAATGAAGAACCTAAAATACGATATTTACTAAACTAAGAAGCTCGTTTGGCGCACATCTCCCACATACTCTCTGACGTAAAGTAAACACGCATTATAGTGAAATGATCAGCTATGTTGATATCTATCACTTTTATTACCACATGCTTAAACCGTTACGCAATTTAGACCATTTTCCGTATAACCAGTCCAGTGAATGATCGAGATTTTACTCTCAGATCAACGCGGCTGGGATTCGAAACCACGAGGGTTCAATTCACCTCAGGATCTGTCATTTAAAACTTCATGACGTTACCTCTACGCTACTGAAACGATCAAATAGGATCGGGCTGTTAGCCTATCTGATCCTAAATAATATACATTAGTCACCAGATGGCAATGCTACAATTAGTTATGCTACTTTATTTACCAGATGGGGATGCCACAATTTGATTTGTCGCTAAAAATGGATAAGAGTGCGACATATGCTAAGAAGAATTTGATTTGTAAGGGATAGTAATTGAAATTTTAATTTTTAAGCTAAACTCTAGAGTCTTGTTGTATCGAAACTAGACTATTATTTGTAAGAGTGATTTTAGATTTATAATATACAATTACTCTTACAAATAATAATCTAGTTTCGATACAGCATGGCAAATCATACATTATCATCATTGAGAATTTGATAGAGAGACTGCATATACAATCAACATTCAGAAGAATGTTGATTGTTTATGCAGTGCAGAATGTTTCAGAAGAACAGAGAATTCTATCGAAAAGTTTACTGATGTATTAAACAGCTACTTCAGATCATTAAATTAAGGTCGATACGTTCGCATCAACCAACCCACTTAAAATATGCAATGTTTCTAGCACAAGCTGTTCTTTACTATGAAGGGTAACAAAATTAACTACTTCATAATGGCCTTCTCAAAAGAGGAAAAACCTCAAAGTTATAAGTTCAGAATTTGCTAGGAACTATGTGTTTTTGTTTTCATTTAGACGACGACCAATCTACATTCTCTTGTTGTTCAGTTAACAAATCCATGAACAAAAATTAGAAATTACAACGTGATGTCTAAGAAAAGCGCAACATCGGTCTACCCCTCATGGGCGCCAAATATTCTAAGATAGAATAAATATTATTCAAATGATTTGATTCAACAACACTTGATCACTACACGTATACGAATGCACAGAAATGAGCCGAGGCTGGATAAACACACGTCACATACTCACAAGTGTTGATCACAATATCAGAAACTCATTGTACAAGTAAACGTGTATTTATTTGATACATATAGTATACGTCCACTACATATAGCTGATCACTAGACGCTGTTCATAAGTAAGCATAGCTGAACATCGAGGCTTCAGATAACAGCCTAAATAGTAGCTACAATAGTAGTAGATTACATGCATATCGACCCATCTCATAATGGCTTATCGACCCTATTTATCGATCTTATTTTAAATTTCATAATGTGCTTATCGACCAAAACTGATCAACAACGAATAAAGTTCATCAAACTAATTTCTCGACTGCAATACAACAAATGCTGACAAAAATTTCACACAAGAGCTAATAATATTAAAGGTTTAACGTCCATTTCCTCACACAAGGATAATGTCACGGACGTTATGTTAGATGTTAAAGTTCATCAAGTATGCATACACTTCTACAACTAAGAAAGGAGTAACATCAGCCGTCAAAACAGCCGCTGAATTTCCACAGAACCCTAATGAGTCATACCTACTCTATGTCTCTCTCAGAGTGCACTGCCTACTGGCAGGTCCATGGTACATAACGCCTCCACTCTTCTCTGTCTTACGCCTTCCTCTTCATTTCCACATATGAGTGGGTCTTTAAATCATCTAACATACCCAATCCCGGCCTGCCCCTGCCTCTTTTTCCTTCCATTCTACCTTCTATGACCTCTTTTAATAGACCTTCCCCCCTTAGAATGTGTCCTATCCATCTCTTCTTCTTATTTCTATTTCTTTTACCTACTCTATGAAGTGAGTGATAATACAAGAGTTACACTACAAGTATAATATAATTCTAATGTGAATTACTGCGTGAACAAATTAGAACGATGAACAAATAGATTTACCTCAAGTAGTATGTTATATAGTCTACTGCATTTGTCTGATGTTGTTATATAATCATCATCATCATCTTCCCTTAAATCCCAGTTTAACCAGGGTCGTGCTGTTGTTATATAATAATATATAAAATAAGTCTAAATTACAATTATATACAAATAACCTGTTGTTGTTATATGTAAAGCTTTCGGATCAAATGAACTAGTTTGTTGTAGCAGTATGTCTAATTATAATGGAAACATATCCTACCTTACCCTGTACTAGAATGCTGTATATTTATATATATTAAATTCAGAAGCAGCGATCAAATTTATTTGTGCTACCTTGAGCTAATAAATGACTCAACCGTAACAAGATTCAAATGATCCTAATTATTGCATAATCGAGAAGAAAAATTCCACCTATAATTTTATAATTCCATTATCTGTTTTCAAATTATAATTATTTGTCGCTGTTTGATGAATTTCTAAATAAACATATGTACTACTACTACTACCTACCTACAGCTATTTTTACTCTTGCATCAAGTCCAAAGATGATGAACATGATGTAGCATATATCGTGTTAAAATCAGCATTACTTTGACTGCATACTAACATGGAGACTAATTTATCAGAAGTAGTATTCAAATACATATATTTGTAGAACCTATAAAATCACCATCTACAAAAGAAAATGCTTTAGAGTTTAAAGTCTTATTTATATTTAATTTAAATTAAAAATTAAATTTCAAAAAATTCTGTTCACCACAACGATACTTGATTAAATGACATATGAGCAGTTAAATTAATTAAATTATTAAACGAAAATAATATAATTTAATTATTAAATGTGATAAATTACTCTAACATATGGGACATGCACTGCTAACGCTAAATCCATAAAAACAACTGCAGTTTTACTGAAATCAGCAGAAAGTCCAACATTATTAGCATAATTCTGTGTATTTAATTTTCTCCAACAGCAACGGCACTGCATCTAATTTATCGTGCAGCAAACCACCCACTACAAATGGCTTTAAAATCTGTTTTCAATGAAATGGATCTATTTAGATGCAAAAGAATTTTGTTACAGCTAAAAGGACCTATTTTTAATTACCTAGTATCAATGGCAGAGGACACAATTAGGCATGTCCTTGCCAAACAAATGTTAGGGAAACATGAGTTCTTAAGTGATAGTAAAAGGATATAGAATTTGAATTGCCTGATAATTTTAAGAGAAAAGTCATTAGTGTTCTAAAGCAATTGTCAACCAAGGTCTATCACGGACTTCATCCCCTGAAGACAATAGCAATGCGCAAGCCAGCTACTAGCTAGTATTCCTATTAATCCTAAGCGAAGCCGATCATGCTAAGAGCTTCCGATAAAATCAAGTCTGTTGGAATATTCAACTCAGCTTCTTGATGACGATGACGAAGATGAACTCTTAGATGAAGATGAACTCTTAGATGACGAAGATGAACTCTTAGAGGACGCAGAGGATTTGTTGTTAAGATTATTGGGGAGTTTAATGTCCCTGCGCACGTAGAAGAGCATGTAAGCTTTGCACGAGAGCACAGTCTCCTCTGTGCACGATGTTACCATGCTGTCGTTGAAGTGATACCACGATCCTGTTGAAAATCACACCCAGAACAATCTATTAATATACCACGATCCTGTTGAAAATCACACCCAGAACAATCTGTTAATATACCACGATCCTGTTGAAAAACACACCCAGAACAATCTGTTAATATACCACGATCCTGTTGAAAATCACACCCAGAACAATCTGTTAATATACCACGATCCTGTTGAAAAACACACCCAGAACAATCTGTTAATATACCACGATCCTGTTGAAAATCACACCCAGAACGATCTGTCAATATACCACGATCTTGTTGAAAAACACACCCAGAACAATCTGTTAATATACCACGATCCTGTTGAAAATCACACCCAGAACAATCTGTCAATATTCCACAATCCTGTTGAAAATCACACCCAGAACAACCTATTAATAATAAAGGTTTAACGTCCGTTTCCTCATCCAGGGATGATGTCAGGGACGTCCCCACAGCACACAAGACTATAGATCAATTCACCCAGACCAATCTGCAAAAGAAATGTGCTGAGGAGAAGTAAGGTCCTAGACAAAAGCCAGTTCGGCACTAAAAAATGGTCAGGGTAGATTGATTATGCCTACGGTGGAAAAAGGTAAGTCTTAAGCTTATGCTAGAGAAAGGTCACTAGAGAAAGATTAATATCAATTCTTCAGTAGCTGAAGTAACTGAAATTCTATGGACTTAACAATACACAAAATTGATCAATTTTACAGTTAGGACCGTATTACACCTCTCGTTCTATACTGACTTCAAAACAAACACAATAAATCTGATCTAATAGAATAGATACTCTTATTCACGATTCAGCTACAAATAGATATAAAGCTATCATTATGAATCTTTATATAATGAAGTGGATTTGAATCCCAGCCGAGCTGATCTAAAAGTAAAATCTCGGACATTCACTGGATTGGTTATACGGAAAATGAAATAAACTGCCTAACGATTTTAACATGTGGCATTAACAGTGATAGATATAAACATGATTGATCATTTCACTATAATGGGTGTTATTTATTAGTATTATTTATTTATCTAGTTACTAAACAACTTTTTCATAATTTATTGAAAGCAAGTTATAAAAATCAGCACAGCAGTATACAGATGCTGCTGAATGTCTCAACTAGAATATCTTCAGCGCAGTTTTCAGTGACATGCAGCTTCTATAAACAGTGATATCTTCAAACCATCATTTAACACAATAAAATCAGATGACATAATGAACTCTACACTTATTTCCAGCTGTCAACATTTTGCAGAATAAGTTTCTTTAAACTATAAATAAAAAATAAATAATACATCGTAAAATATCGGATAGTATAAATAATTTAAGATACATCGCCACATACCTTCATGAGTAGCATATGAGGTGTAATGGCCAGAGCCGGCCCTACAAAAACAATAGATAACTATAATAAAAACAAAATATAACACTGCATACTTGACATATATCACTCTTCAATAACTTATCTATAGTCAAAATTGTAATTTTCTAGTAAAACATTACTACTGTTTAGAGACTGTATGTAACTGTGTAGAGAAGTCACTTTCTCTCAATTAGTCATTTAAGCTACAGCGCGTGACGTCAATCGATCAACCTATCATCAGTCCAATCAATCAGTCAGTCACTTAATAAGACAATCATCATCGTCATCTTAACCGAATCATAGTTTAGCTAGGTCGGGATATAAATTAATTACTCTCAGATAATTAATTTTAATTATTAACATAATCAATGAAACAAAAAGACATTCCATAGGATTACTACATATAACATATAATGTGCTTCACAGGTTTGCATACTGAAACAACTGAAACAACAAGAATCCTAGCCAGGCATAGGACAAAACTAATAATCAAAACTAATTTGAAAATAAAAATCTGAAATATATAATAAGGAATGCACATCATCACAACGTCAACAGTAAAACGCCTGCATCATACTATAGGCTTATAATGGCACAATTAAAAAAGAAATCTTAATTGCAACATTATTACATATTAAACACATCTTCAAATAAAGGTTATGATAAGAAAGTTTTTATATATCAGTATAATAACTGGCTGCTACTCCGGAGGCCATTAATTTTGTCAAAGCGACAAATACCATAAAGATCGAATCTCAACTACTACTGGTCAATATGCAATAACAGTGAACTTCACTTTTCCACTACGGTAGCGTTGAGTTCTTAGAAATCTTTTCTTTTAGATAAAAAAATAATATTTGGGTGGCTTATGAATTTAAGTTAAGGAGTTACAGTCCGACGTACCCAGTGCCATGATGAACTATGACAGCAGCGAGATCATATTCGTTACTGATACCACAGCTGTTCCTCGTCTCATGCTGCATATATCATAGTACCCATCAGACAATCTCCAGATAAAAATGGGAATATAAATATTCCATGTTAGGTAAGATATTTCTATTCTCTAAGCTATCTTCAAGTTTACGATATTATTAGAGAGATATCTGATGATTTGTGATTTTGTTAAGCAGGTATGGCTAATGTTAACGTCAGTTTGCTCACTCGAAAGCAATGTCAGTGACGGGCGAGCCCAGGATTTGAACCCCGAACATAATGATCTGCGGTCGAGTATCTTACTGTATTCCTTAGAGTATTCCACTGGCTCCAGCCAGTTAGAGAGATATCTGACAATTTGTGATTTCATTAAAGAGATATGATTTCAATAGGCCTTAGCATACCAGTCGTCAGCATACCAGTTTGGTTCTTTTAGCGACTGTTGGTGCAGAGTCTGCTTGAGACGTCCCTGACATTGCCCATTGGCAAAGAATCTGTATCTTAAATCTTCGTTGACTGTTTGAATTTTAAGAGCTATATATGCTGTGAGCCTGCCGTTTCTCAGTTCACTGAGAGAGCGAGGGAGCAAGAGAGAGAGACAGAGAGAGAGGGAGAGAGACAGAGAGGGACAGAGAGAGCGAAAGCGAGAGAGAGAGAGACAGATACAGAGAAGAAGGCACATACCAGGTTGTTAAGCATGTACATACTCATGTCCAATCCCTGAAGCGGAAAATCGACGTACGTGTCTACCTTGACTCTAAAGTAGGAGCTCCAGCGGAATCTCTTCAGATGTAGACACAGGACCTGTGGCGATACAGACACACAAAACAATATTATACTGACAAAGGTTTAACTTGCTCTATCTATCTATCCTGACCATTTTAGATCACCAGACCGGCTTTCATGTAGGACCCTATTTCTCCTCAGCACATTTCTTGTGCAGATTGGTTTCGATGAATTGATTGTAGTGTTGTGTGCTGTGGGGACGTCCCAGACATCATCCTTGGATGAGGAAATGGACATTAAACCTTTGTAATAATTGTTATTATAAGCATGAGTAAACATTAGACATCTATACTGCTCTGGGTTGGACGTTGTAGCCTAAATTATAATTTTACCCGATGACAAAGAGGCATAAAGAAGTCTTACAAAACTGCATGCACTAAGGAACAAGCATTACGTTTAGCTTCGTTGTGTTTTTATTGTTTTTGATTAGTTAAGCAGGCTTATGATCTATCAATCAATAAGAATTTAACGTCCAGTTCCTTGCCATAAGGAAATGTCATGAAAATCATCTAAATATCTAATCACTTTAATCCCATTTAGTATTATAAATGGCATTAATTCTATTAGAAAACTATGTCAGGATGAAAGATTACATCCATACCTTTAAATACTATCAAATAGTATTACTGTATTATTATAATATTTCTATTACAAAACTATTTGAGAAATATTTTAGCAAATAAAGTAAACACGCAGTACAGTGAAATGATCAACTATGGTGATATCTATCACTTTTAATACGACATATTTAAACCGTTAGGCAATTTAAATCATTTTCCATATAACCACTCCAGTGAATGGCCGAGATTGTACTTGAACATTCGCTGGAATAGCACTTACATTTGGTAGCTGACGAATCCAGAACTTTTTTGTTGAGCGTTGTTTGGTCTTACAATTAGCACACATGTACAGTTCAGTTTCCTCTAATTCTTCTACATCCATGAAACTTGATAGACAGTCTGTTGTCACACATAGAAATATACTATTTACTTTATTTGTTTATTTTATTTATTTATTTTATTTATAAGAACACTATCTTTATTTTATTTTATAAGAACACTCTCTTCAGTGCACTGCCAAGTGGCAGGATGAAGTTACATATTCATACTCAAAGTCTGCTTTCTCGCTCCATAAGAGCACTCCTTGGATCAACAAATAACTTAAAGAATTAAATTAAGATAAATAATGAAATACGTAGGTGTACGCGTGCATTGAAATAGGAAAGGGTATATTTTAAAAATGAAAGTGAAAATAAAATAATTCATTGCAAACAGACTGTAAACAGGAGATATACCACTAACATCTGCTAAAAATCTACCATAACATCTTATAACTAGCTGCAAGAATAAATTCAGCAATAAATTAAGAAGTTATTTTAACATTTTCCTACCTGTCAGCTTACACACCAGTTCTCCGTTCTTAGGAGTGCGATTCTTCGCAGTAAAATTAGACGGAATATCTAAAGAGAGATCTGGAAATATAAACCAATCACTAATCAGCAACCAGTTAGCATTCATTTTATAGGAAAATAAATATATGCACAATTTGCAATATCTCCCAGTAAATTTGTCTAGATTTCAAATATAATTAAATCTGTCAATTTGTCCAGATTTCCATTACTTTACCAGTTCCATCAAAATCTACAAAATCTACCAAGATCAAAAGTTTTTTCCCCATTGTAAATGAATTAATAAATACATGTAGGTCTGCATGTAGATCACATAAAATATAATTATTTTAATGAAAGTAGTTAATTACAATTGTTTTGAAAGGATTTCAAGGAAAATTAAATCAATCTTATATTACCATTACCTGCATATTTAAAAGCCTTCACTCATTTGAGATTTGAAATCATCACTTTCTCAGCAAAGCCTAATGATAGATATCCATTTTATATTCTTTAATACACAACTCACTATTTCAGTGCCTCTATTTCTGCAATTTTATGAACTCCACCGGTGGCATAGTAATTAATCAGTATGTGCGGGGTTCAAATCCTGGGCTTGCCCGTCACTGACATCGCTTTCGAGTGAGGAAACTGACGCTAACCTTAGCTTTACCAGCTTTTACATCTCCGAATTTAACCGTTAGGAGAGAAAGGAGAGTTTGAGCTGATACCGACCGAGGAAGGGGTCGTGTTTCTTGGACTCGGTGTTGCACACAAGGCAGTTCACCTCGCTCTGAAGAACTCCACCGAAGATAGCGTTGACTATCGTAGTCTTGCCCCGCAAGCCGATGTACGGGCTAGAATGGTTGGGATAGGGCAGCAGTGTGAGCAGTTCTGTGTGGAGACGATCCAGCAAGTAGCGCATGAACTCATGGGCGTCCTGCTGCTGATAGCCTCTGTGCAGCCAATCAATCAATCAATCAATCAATCAATCGATCAAGAAATCAATCGATCAATCAATCTATCGACCAATCGATAAGTCCATCTATCACACAATAAATAAGTGAGCATAAACTGACCAGTATGGCAGTCGAAGATGATCAACGCAATAAAGAAATACAAATATTTTATGACACTGCAACAAGGAAGATATAAAAATTCTCATAAGATCTAAGACGCCATCTACCTGAACCGTGGAACAACTTTCCAGATGACGGAGAAGAGACATTCCGGAGAAATGGCAGTCTTACCGCCTTCCCACAGCGCTACCAATGTTTTCCGCAACTCTTCCACCAACAGACTGCGGCACAAATAACAACAGACTGCAGCAAAAATAACAACAGACTGCAGCGCAAATAACAACAGACAGCAGCACAAATAACAACAGATTGCAACACAAATAACAACAGATTGCAGCACAAATAACGACAGACTGCAGCACAAATAACGACAGACTGCAACACAAATAACAACAGACTGCAGCACAAATAACAACAGACTGCAACACAAATAACAATGCACTGTGCTAATAGAATCACAATATCAGCAACAACAACAACTGCAGATTAGTTAGAAATAAATCTAAATAGAAAATCTACTTAGACAATAAAGATAAACACAAATACACAATACAATAATAATAAGACAATGGGTGTGAATGACAAACTATTATACAATGCATTAATAAATTACATAGCGCTCAACTTACAGCTTTATTTTTTAATTTTTAACCTGAACACGGCATATACTGGTCTGCGGTAGGATACAATCCATTGATTTTAATTACAATACATACACGTCATCACTGTCCCTGTCACGACGAGTTTGGGGTTTCTTCTTTACCACCGTTGTCTCGAGTGATGGCAGCTGTTTGATGTAACCACAGAATGACTGTATATTGCTGTAATGAACAACAACAATAAATTACAATATATGGATGTTTATTATAAGTACTTGTCATTAAAAAAACAAGAATGAGTATTGCTTGATGGTATAAAGTTCCACTCACATGTCGACGTTTTTTAGATATAAATCTAAATTTTAATGTAATTTTTATTTAGGTTATTATTATTAAACTCTTTCCATAAAGTAGTCTCAAAGACCGATTTCAGTCATGACACTGCAATATAAATTTGTGTTACTAATAATATTAATAACAATAATAATGAAAGAGTTTACCAATGAGAATCTAAACGTTCGACAGCATGCGCTATATGGTTCTCTACAGGTAGGATTTAAAGTTTCATGCTAATTTACAGATTAGAGGATAGCAATATATAAACATTACATGAAACAGTGGAATAACTTCGATCATACGTCGAATCTTACGATCATATGCTTTCTGAAAAATCCTACATATACAGTAGACAATAAAATGAACCTTGTTCAAAATAATTGTGAATGAAGCACACAAAAGCTTCCAACAAAATAAAAACAGAATAATTATGATATGGTGATCAATTATCTGCAAGCTACAGCCTGGAGCTTAATTGATCAATTGGTAATTAAGCTAGAAATGAAATAAATGAGCACTTTCTAGATCCATCTCTATAACAATGCAAACAATCTACATTTTAATGGTTGAATTTAATTTTAATAGTCTACATTTTAATGGTTATTAACCGTTTATATTCACAATTTCATAATAGAAGACAATGAAAAAGCACCTGAGAGACTGCAGTACAGCATTCATGAAGCAAGTGTTACCGAGGTTAATTAGCCCTAGAGTCTTTGGTCTGGTCCCAACAACACTGTCCTCCTAAATCAATCAATCAATCAATCAATAACACTGTCCTCCTAAATCAATGCAACATGGGCGGGGTTATGTCAAATCAATCAACAACATTGTCCTCCTAAATCAATCATCAATTATCCTCCAGAATAATTGTAACATGATTAAGTCAGCATAAATCAATTAAAGCAATAACTGATTTTCGTTTTTCTAGTGCTTTACATATTCTCCACCTTCTACTTTCCACTTCCCTCTTATGTCCAATAGCTAACACAAAGCTGGGCTTAAAATCAGTTTCCAGCCATGAAAGACAACAAAGGTACAATCATGTGCAGACAATCAGGTGCAGCACTTATATACTGCAGACAATCAGGTGCAGAACTTACATGTTTTACTCGCTTTCTCTCTTTCACGGAGGAACTGATTGATCGGTGACGTCTCAAACGTCTGTTTTCTTTTGTCTGAGTTCTCTCAACAACCCCCTCATCATATGATCTGTGTAATATAATACAACGTGTAATGCAATACAATATCCTCATCATATGATCTGAATATACCAATACAACACCCTCATCATATGATCTGTATAAAACCAATACAACATCCTCATCATATGATCTGCACAAAACCAATACAATACCCAATTGAGTAAAATTAGCAATCAATATAAAACTTTGGCAAATATAGAGCCTGTACAGTATATACAAGAATATATAAAAGCAGGTAATAAATAGACAGACCTATGCATAGGTTAACAAATTTGTTTGTAATAGACTCATCAACAGAACTAAATGAATGCTCTAAGTTTTATAATCTTTTATAAAAGTACCCAAAAAGCTTAGAATCTAGTCAAAAATTCAACATTTTTATAAAAAACACAAGTTCATAGACCACACTAATTGAACAAATCTATAAAATCTAATTCGACTTTGAGCTTGATTCTAAATATGCAGTATTTTAATTAATTTCATCATCATCATCATCATCATCATACTCCCTTGAATCCCAGTTTAACAAGGGGTCGGGATACAAATAATTTACTATTTAATTTAAAATTTATTTTTATTTTCTATTTGTATTTTATTGTACTATTAAGCGTGTAGAGAAATGAGCAGCTCTTACTTGAGATTGTTTGTGTTGAGCTCTTGCAGATGCTTGCGAATGCTCTCCAGGTGACCCGCCATTGTGTCGTTTATAACGAACTCATCACAAGTGTAGCTGCACAATTATATTCATGCATTACAACGTTGAAACAACAGTATTACTTTATTAATTACTTTATTAATTACTATATTATTATTACTATATTATTATTATTAATACTAATTATTATAATAGTATTAATATATATATTAATTATTATTATATATTAATTATTATACATTATTATTATTATATGATTATCATAATACGTATATATTAATATAATTATAGTATATTATTATATCATATTATATTATCACATTATATTATAATTATAATTACTATATTATTAATTACTATATTATTAATTACTATATTATTAATTACTATATTATTAATTACTATATTATTAATTACTATATTATTAATTACTATATTATTAATTACTATATTATTAATTATTATATTATTAATTACTATATTATTAATTACTATATTAAATTTTAGTATTACTATACAAATGCAAAGTCTACATAATATTCACTGAATGTAAAAGACATTGGTGAAAGTAAGCGGAAAGAAAAAGAAGCACAATATAGCGTGTTCAAATCCACGGCTTAACCGTCACTAACATCGCCTTCGAGTGAGGAAACTGACGTTAACATTAGCTTCAACTATATATACAGTCTCTGGATGCAAGCTGAAAACAATGTTGATATTGAGCATTTCCCATGTAGCGTGGATCAATAGACATATATATAGGAATATACGATTCAGTTAAACTGGGATTTAAGGGAGGATGATGATGATACAAATCAGTTTAATACACAAGAGAGTGTAACTAGTGAGTTTGGTTGTTGCACAGAAGGAAAGAGGAACGCACCAGTAGACAGTGCAGCTATCACAGTCGATACAGACGCAGTGCTGAGACTTCAATTCATCGCAATGATCTTTAGCGTGACCACCTACATACCTGAAACAACGTATTAATCAACCAATCAATCAATCGTTCAATTACTCAGTCAAGCAATCATCATCTTCGTCTTCTCTTGAATCCCAGTTTAAGTAGGGTTGGGATGCGAATAGACTGTCTCAAATCCTCTCTGTCCTACATCATATCATCAGTCAATCCCCTATTTGAGACTTTTCCATTCGTTTAAATTTCTATAGCAATTTCTGGAGTCAAGGCACTCACCAACCGAATGCCCTTTCTGACGTTGGTGTGGATCTTAGTGCTTTAGTCGCCTTCTATGAAATGTGCAGTCACCAGTTGGTCAATTCTTCAAACAACCCCTGACACAACACAGGGATAGGCACATACAAATTTTCTAAATCTCTAAATTTGTTTACAAGTATTTTAATACACTATTACATTTCATCAAATTCTCCCTATATCGTTTAACTGATTTTTACAAATAACAAGATCACAAAAGCTGCAAACCTTCCACAGTTGATTTTACCACATGTTAAACACATCCAAGGACTTCGATCTGTTCGGCATACTGCAATTACAAATTAAATTCAAAAGTTTATTGCATTTTTAAAATAAGCAAAATGTATCCAAATATTAAGTATATCATAGTATTAAGCTCATAAGGACAATTTAATTACAAATCTAAATTAATTCAGGTAATTAATTCAGTAAACTCTAACAAATTCTTCAGCCATTAAAATTATTTTAGTTCAATTTCAACACGAGTTTAGCAGTGGGATGTTATTATTCGTCATTTGAGAGTTTATGCTTATATTTATATCAAAATATAAGTGAAAGACAATACGTACAAAAATACAATCAATGGTCTTTATTAAATACATTACATCATAATTAATAAATTAAAACACGTGCGCCATCTGTCGAATGCATCACTGTAAATTATGTTTAAAAGAATTAAGTTGTTTACAAAGAACAGATTTTAGAAATAAATACATCGCAATTCATTTCTACAAAATGCTTCCAATATAATATATATTTCAGTTATAAATCTAGCAATACTAACCGGAACAACATCGTGATTGCGTATCCTGTAGGACAGTATCTGCTGTTATCATAACGTTGTCTTCCAAGTGACTGCACTCCATCTATACTGAATTTCACAAATTCTGCACCAATCGGAGGTTACAAAGGACGGATAGGTATTACCGGATGCAGAATAATTAGGATATGAAAGACCGTCAGATGTTTGAGTCAAATTGTCAATATAAACAAAAGGGAAAATAGAATAATGGCAGCAAACCCTTAGTGGAATTATACAACGACCTGTTCATATAGTGCTTTGCATTTTGAAACATTATGACATTGGGCCGCTTAAATTTATCCATATATATATGTACCGGAGTTAAAGCTAAGATTCTAGTTTAGTATCGGATTTGAGATAAGTTTAGGATTAGGCGTTGTTTAGTGCATAAGAAGCTTCTTAAATATTCAGACTAGTTCGCTCTTTAATCGCTAGCTAAAATATTATCTCTGGCTGTCGCAAAAATTCGTTCAAACCCGATTTGTCGACACATTGACAACAACACAAACGACAAAAGCAACGAAAACAACATCATATATAACTCTAGTTATTTTATACAACACGTTGAACTCCAATTATCAAAGACAATATTGAATATTATTGCTAAAACCCAAAATAATCGCAAAGTATTACACAACAAAGTATGAAACATAACTTCCAGAAAAGAATTCTAAGGAAAGTACTGCTATTCTGACGATCTATACGGTTTGTGAATAATGTAATTGTATTGTCAAAGAATACAAAGTAGCCTAAAAGCAATAAACACGCATTATAGTGAAATTATCAATTGTGTTGATATCTATCACTTTTAAAAACACATGTTTAAGACGTTAGGCAATTTAGACCGTTTTCCGTATAACCAGTCCAGTGAATGTCCGAGATTTTCTATCACATCAGCGCGGCTGGGATTCTAACCCACGAGAGTTCAATTCGCTTTAGGATCTGTCATTTAAAACTTCGTGACGTTACCCCAACGTTATTAAGAGTTTCATTAGAGTAGAACTTTGCTCTTTAATATTTTTGACCTGTCGTTAGACAGTTCTAAACTGTTCTGCACACTGGGCCATTTGGATGAAAAAAGCTGGTAAAGCTAAGATTATCGTCAGTTTCCCCACTCGAAAGCGATGTCAGTGACTGGCGAGCCCAGGATTTGAACTCTGCACATACTGATCCGCGGTCGAGTACCTTACCGACTTCGCCACTGGCTCCAGCGAGTGGCGAAGTCGGTGTCTGATATAATTCAATGTCTGAAGTTAAAGCATAAATAAATAACCAAGTTAACCAAAAACTTAATGCCGGTGGTTTCGTTGTAAAGAGATCACTTTCGCAAATTTGCCCTTGAAAACTATCTCAGGCTTCACTGATATCTACAACGATTGCTCTAGCTGCAGTTCATAACCAACTGCAGATATCTAACTTAAGGCGGATATATAAACCGGCTAAGTTAGTGCAAGAAGAAGAGTAATTTAGCATAACATACTGTAAATAAAAACCGCAACTATGCAACCAGAATTTGATTTGGCAGTTTGACCGAGATTATCTCACAGACCGGTAGACAAGTAGAACGTGCACTGAGCAAGTGCACAGACCTGAGAAGTTTCGATAAATTTAAAATAATGAACAATTTGAACCTTTAAGGATTTTCTATCATGGCGATGGGGGAATAAAAAAAACTAAAGCTAATGCTAACGTCAGTTTCCTCACTCGAAAGCGATGCCAGTCACGGGCGAGCCAAGGATTTGAACCTCGCACATACCACTCCGCGGTCGAGTATCTTACCGACATCGCCACTGGCTCCAGCCGATACTTGAAATATAATAAATATTAAAGCTTACTTAATATTAGTTTCTAGATTTTCATGTACTATTTTTTCTCTTAGCGGTGTTTAACCTAATACTATGTCGCACGCGTTCAATTATCGTTAATGCAGAAATGAGATTCAAATTTAAATTAATTCAATTGACTTGTAGGTTGTATTCTGCCGAAACATTCGTGTTTGTGAGTTGAAATATTTCGGCTAAGCACATCCTGAGTTTTGTACGTTGAACCTGTGCTCTGGGAACCCAGGTGATTTTCCATTCAAAGCTGTCAACACTCGGTCTTCTAAGGTACATGTACAAGTAGTCACTCATAATCCATTCATGTACTAATCTGATTCAACGAAGCTTAACTTCGTTTATTGACGCGTAGGCCTACCTTAACTGACGGCGCTAAATCCAACCCCTTATCAGTAGGATATCGATTATGACACATGACTATTCTAACCGTTGTAACCACCATTCAGACTACTATCCGAACCACTATCAGAACCACTATTCGAACTACTATTCGAACCACTATTCGAACAACTTTACGAACCACTGTTCTGACCACCGTTTATTAATTTATCATTATTATTAATTGTTAATATAATAATGTTTAATTTATAGTAATTATTATTCATTTCTCTTTATTTATTCTCAATATACATGTAAATCGAACCAGTAAACGAATCACTGTTCGAACCAGCATTTCATCCACTATTCGAACCACTATTTGAAACACTATCCGGACAACCATTCGAAAAAATATACGCACCACTTTTCGAACCACTATATGGATAAATAGTGTTAATACTAGTACTAGTACAATTCGTACCATGCAGTGTTAATGCTGATGATGGTACAATTCGTACCATGCAGTGTTAATGCTCGGAATGGTACTCCCCGTATCATACAGTGTTAATGCTTTTACTAGTACACATAAGCGTAACCACGATCGAAAATCTGGGGGACACAATCATTGGCGTATCCACGGGGGGTGGGGGCGGAAGCCTGCTCCCCCCTTAGGCCCACCGATAAAAAAAATTAAACAATATTTTCATTGTTTTTATGGCAATTTCTATGAGTAAATATGTATATAAGAGCAGTAGTTAAGGGGGGGGGGACTTGGTTTTACTAGCATACACAGTACAACTACTGGCTGGAGCCAGTCGCGATGTCGGTAAGGTACTGGATCGCGGATCAGTATGTGAGATGTTCAAATCGGACTAGCCCACTGTCATCGCTTTAGAGTGAGGAAACTGACATTAACATTAGCTTTACCAGCTTTTAACTTTCAAAATTCGATCCACTGGCAGTGGCCTTGCCCTGCACGGTAGAAGCAGTGCCGTGTGCAAATTCCTCGAGATTTTCTAACAAAACTCTGAATGATACTATGAAATTGCATTTACAACTTTCAGAATTAGTAATATATTAATTCTTACCAGACTTGGTTTCTTGATGTTTAACGGAAATTTATCCATGATGCAATTATGTAGCACTTGGTTTACTGTCTATGAATTTATATTGTAACAAACTCCATATGCTAAACCTTTATACACATTTTTCAGAGCATCTTCACCGATGATTGATAAGTTGACCTCTCAAGATACAATAGGCATATGCAGCCGCAGACTCTAGATAGGCCAATATAGTTTCATCCCGCTTAGCTCGGCTAGTTGGCACTTGGCACTCTCCCATATTTCGTCACATTCACTTAACATAGGTCGCTCAGCCCAATAGTCCCTATATAGTATATACTACTAAAGTATGTGACAGTATATCGGAATCTACCACCGAGCATACACTGTACAACTACAAGTGCCTATAATTAATATCATTGAAGCGTATCAGTTTACCACTTGATCTACATCACGGCTCTATAAATGCTGGTAATACTTGCTCTATTGTCCTCCCTTGTTTCTAACTTTTAAGCTCTTAAAATGTGTGTTCTCTGTGTGATTTAACTCTAAGTTACTCAGTCGGCGGTTGAGTTTTCAGATCTATTTGAAAAAAGTGAGTCCCTTGAGATAATGCGTAGAGTGCATGTGCACTATTTGATTCAGCGCAGCCTCAGGGCTAGCTGCTGCTACTCTGTCATACATAAGGGCTCTCACTTCCAGGCAAAGTCTAGTCAAGTTCTGTTCTAGTTATGTAAGAATTAAAAATAGATCTGCTAGTAAAAATTAAAATCTACTTTCAATCAATCTTTAAATACAGAGCGAATTCAAATTTTTCGATGTTAATTCAATTCTAGCCGTTGACTGAGATTCAAACTAGCTTGATATGTATTACTTAAACTCAACTTCAGTTGACTCAGTCTGTTTAGAAGGTCTCTATATTTCCAAGTTGCGTTATATCTCTAATTTGCGTTCTGCAAAATAACATTTCTGCGGCACAAATTCCTACTCACACTTTGCTTTCATGCTTCCTTTAAGAGCATACCATCGACTAACAAACTGCAAAGAACCCTGTTTTATTAACAATAAGCTTTTAAGCCTTGAAGCTTGGTACAGGAACATCATGCTTCAATATTACTAGTTAGAGGACCAAGCTGCTATATATATAGCTTCCTTAATTGGCAAAAGAAATCATTTGTTAGAACTCCCGACAAACTGTTTCTGAATAAAATTATCGTTTACTGTCCGAAACAACGTTAAAGTTATCTTAGCCGTAATATGATAAAATTATAGCGTGGAGCGTTTTCACGTGCTTCTACGACATAATTAACTTTAAAGTATAATAGTTTTAGAATTTTTTTATTTGTTGAAGCAGGCCCAGTTAACCTACTTGACTGATGTAACAAAAACAGTTTAGACAACAGTATGATTATAAATGTCAAATTGAGGAAATGGTAGTACATTAATAGTTTCAGTTGTCCGCCAATTATCATTCTCGTGAATAAGCCCAGGGCCTATACAGTGTATATGTGCCACACAATTGTGCATGCCTAATATTTTCTAGAACGTATTTTGTAAATAAGGATCAGCTGTTGGAATAAAATCATGTACGTAGGCACTGTCATCGACATGGCCGTGTTTCGGCTGATACACCTCTCCCATCAGCTGTTGGATTCTCTAGGTATCCACGATTTCTCCCAGTCTCTGACCAACAACCAGTCTACCAACTTCTCCCCTAAGTTCTTCGAAAGTCAAGAAGGAGAGTTCCGGCTGCTGCAGCCAATCTGGGATCTGCGAATAGGAAGGGAAAACTACCTCGCATCTCCTCTCTTTCCAATTATATTTTCCGTTAGTTTCTACTTTGTGGTGATGATACCGTTCACTATCATAGATCTGTTTGGAAAGAACTGGAAATGGATTCAGAAGTATAAGATACAACCGGATAGGGTTGTCACATGGCCGGTGAGAACAATTAATCAATCAATCAATTAATTAATCAATTAATTAATCAATATATCACAGACTCTATCAATCAATCTATCAATCAATCAATCAATCAATCAATCAATCTATCTATCTATCTATCTATCTATCTATCTATCTATCTATCTATCTATCTATCTATCTATCTATCTATCTATCTATCTATCTATCTATCTATCTATCTATCTATCTATCTATCTATCTATCTATCTATCTATCTATCTATCTAGCTATCTATCTATCTATCTATCTATCTATCTATCTATCTATCTATCTATCTATCTATCTATCTATCTATCTATCTATCTATCTATCTATCTATCTATCTATCTATCTATCTATCTATCTATCTATCTATCTATCTATCTATCTATCTATCTATCTATCTATCTATCTATCTATCTATCTATCTATCTATCTATCTATCTAACTATCTATCTATCTATCTATCACTGAATCAATCAATCAAGCAAACAACCAGTCAATCTATCAATTACATTAACTGCGACATTGGTCTGGAAAGTCCACATTATTAATGAAGTTAATCTTTTGTTATTAATTTTGTCGAGAAAACATCAATGTAACTCAATATATCATTAGAATCTTATCTCGTCGTTACTTGTGCCTATCCATGTTACACTGCCTACACATACACGAATATCAATCATATTATACAGATTTGTGAGGCATTTTTATCATAAAATTTGTCTGATGCATTTATTTGATAAATTTGCTACATGCAACAAAAAGCAATTATGAAGTGAAATCAATAATAAAACATATCCACATGAATAACATAGTTCGTCCTTTTGTTTATTTAGAAAGTGCAATAGCCCTATGTATGTCGGTTAAGTGCATGCAGTATATATCAATATATCGGAGCTAAACATTCTTATTGATCAATTAACTGACCGATTGATTGAGTAATTGATGGATGGATTGATTGAATAATTACTTTAGTTTTTTTTAATTTCTTTGTTGATTGATTGATTGACCCAGGCTGTACGGAATGCAATCCTGGAGACGGTATGGAACCACATCATGTTCATCCTGCCCGTGTCCATAGCTCAGTGGGTCTGGACTCCGGACACGGAACTGCCGGAAGTGGCTCCGGGACTGTGGGAGTTCTGTTGGCAACAGTATGCCTCCCTGGCAATTTTCGACTTTGAGTACTTTGTGTGGCACTTCGTTCATCACAAGGTAAAAGCTGGTAAAGCTACGGTTAACGTCAGTTTCCTCCCTCGAAAGCGATGTCAGTGACAGGCGAGCCCAGGGTTAGAACCCCGCACATTCTGATCCGCGGTCGAGTATCTTACCGACTTCACCACTGGCTCCAGCCGGTAACTACACAATGCAGCACAATGAATGTTTAATGTTTCGTTTTTACCGAAAGACGATGTCAGGGACGTCTCGAGCGGACTGTGAATTGCAAGCAGTTCTGCATCACAAGAATGCTCCAATAGTATAAGTTTAACGCTCGACTCCTCGCCTTAGGATGACGTTACACACCAAATTACACGTAACTAGCAATTTATCTTATCCGATGCTAAATCTTACACATTCGTTTCCTCGCTTTATGTAAGATAATTATATAATAATAATAATTATTATTATTATTACTTATAAATTTAAACGAATGGAAAAGTTTCAAATTGACTGATGAAGGATATGATGTAGGACAGAGCGGATTTGAGGCAGTCTATTCTTATACCAACTCTAGTTAAACTGGGATGTAAGGGACGATGATGATGATGATGATGAATTTAATTGTCATATAATATAAACATATTACACGATATAATATGTTAATATATCTAGGTTCGCTTCCTATACCGCCACGTCCACTCAGTGCACCACCACTACAGCAGTCCCAGCTGCTGGGTCACCCAGTATCTCCATCCCTACGAGCTCATCACCGTGGGCATGTTCACCACCACCTCACCCTGGTTCTTCGGCGCTCACCCCATGACCCAATGGTCCTTCATGCAGTACAGTATCCTCGTCAGCGTCGACGATCACATCGGTTATGACCTCCCGTTCCTGCCCCACCATTGGCTTCCTGCCTGGGGCGGTAGCATCAAGCATGATATGCATCATCAGCGACCGCTCACTAACTTCCAGCCGTTCTTCAACACGTGGGACCGGCTGTTTGGAACGGAGTGCCCCGGGCAGCTTGCCGGTGGGTTTAAGACGTCGAGGCTGAGCGAATGGGAGACAGAGAAGTTGAAGGATGGTAGATCAGATGAATCGGCGCTGGGGCAGTATGAGGCTGTGTTTGAATCTAAGCATTTCTAGAAGTAATAATAATAATAATAATAATAAAGGTTTTGACGTGAGTTTCCTTATATAGGGATGATGTCAGGGACGTCTCCCCCATCACATGTCACTACAAATCGATCAGAGTCAGAGCATCGTGCATTTAAATTATTCAATTCTCCTGTGTTTGCAAAGAGCTGACTAGAACGGAATTATACTAGAACGGAATTATACTAGAACGGAATTATCCTAGAACGTAATTATCCTAGAACGGAATTATCCTAGAACGGAATTATCCTAGAGCGAAATTATAGTAGAACGGAATTATCGTCAGTTTTTGTGTCAGTCTAGCGTTCAACCTTTAGTTTTATTCGAAATTATTAAAAAGAGATTTCATTTTGACAATTTAAAGTAAACTACTGTCTCGTCCGTATTATTTTGTTGATGAAATCGATCAAGCCAAATCAAACAAGATTTGCATTTATATTACAGCTATCTGTTGCGAGCTTATATTGATCTTCCAGTGCCAACCAATAAAGTATTATTTTACTAGTGGTTGTATGTAGGATGTGATTAGATTATGCGGTTTAGTTAAGATATATCTTTTTTTCTCCCGTGTCGTGTCCGTAGGCCATTAAAGAATAGACAAGCCATAAACTACTAATGTCTTAAGAGGCGACTAAGTAGGCAAGTGAGGAAAGCAATGAAATATCACCTCAGAAGCCATATTTCCCAAGATAAATGCTGAGTTCATGTTCGGTCAAGGACTTTATGGTTAGATCGGTTTTGAGTCAAATGAGTGGTCACACGGAGCGTAAAAACGGATTGTGTATAGGAATGTTCGCTTTGGACTTGTAACTTAGCAGAACGCGAGAGAGAGAGAGAGAAACAGAGAGATCTAGAGAGAGAGAGAGAGAGAGAGAGAATCACAGAGAGAGATCTAGAGAGAGAGAGAGAGAGAGAATCACAGAGAGAGATCTAGAGAGAGAGAGAGAGAGACACGCAGAGAGAGAGAGAGATCTAGAGAGAGAGAGAGAGAGAGAGAGAGAGAGAGAGAGAAAGATCTATTAAGTTAATGTTTATCAGTTTATTCTATTGCTATCATAGTACGGGGCGTTATCAGGCTTGTCTTCACATGTCGTTATCCAATTTCTCGAGTGTGCTACAACAGCCAATAAGTTATTTTCATTACTACCCTTGTGGCATTGTTTAGATCAGTTTACAGCTTATATTTATTCGATGTTGTAATGGATGGTTCTATTTCTCTTAGTTGTTGCGGTTTCATTTAAATTTAACGTATTTATTTTATCTTCACCGATATGATCGACTTGGAGTGAAATGAAGACGATATTAAAGACTGAAATGTGATATCTCCAGTATATCTCCAGTATTACTTTATATACTGTATTATCTTATATCGTATGATGCTTCAAGTCGTGATTCCAGGGAAGTCTTTCCAATAACTCGTTATATTTTGTATATACGTAGCATTAGGAATTGCTTTTACTCCGTTAATATGGTTCATAGTAATTTAATATTCAAATGACAATAGCATGTGCTTACAAAGTTTGTGATACTATTTATTCCTATATACCACTACACATATTGTTTTAAACTGCTTGAGGCGCATTATTTGATAAAATTTGCAACATTTTTTTCAGGTTGCAGGGTTATTGTTAGTCAGAATGATGCTATACTAGTATATATAATAGTAAAACTACCGGTTTACGTTCATTTCCTCATCCACGGATGATATTAGAGACGTCCCCACAGCACACACCACTACAGATCAATTCACCAAGACTAGTCTGCAAAAGAATTGTGCTGATGAGAAGATATAATATACTTGTGTAAAATATCTGCAGAGTTTATTTTCATTAAAATTTCATAGCTGATCTAATTGGCATTATTTAGCTTATCTAAGCCATGTGTAGTTATTGTGTAAGAAAATTACAAGTTTTATTTACAGAATTGTCTAAATATGAATAAGGTCGCCAGTGGCTATATGTACTATGACCTATACGATATCATGTTGATGAGCCAACAATGCACTCTATATGTAATGTGTATTATATATTGGATATTTTGTTGGTCTAGCCTAGGACCATCTTATTTCTCTTTGTTCTGATAAAATTTCTTACACTGCTGATTCTATCACAATAGGTCTTCCTAGAAATGTTTCTATTTGCGTCTAAATCTACTTTCCGCATACTATATTAGTTTGCCGATGTTTAATTGTAATATACTGGCGGTAATTACTGGTGGTAATTACTAATGGCATATACTGGAGGTAATAACTGGTGGTAGTTACTAGTGGTAATTATTGGTGATAATCACTGATGGTAAGCACTGGTGGTAATTACTAATGGTAATTACTTGTGGTAATTACTGGTGGTAAATACTTGTGGAATGACTTGTGGTAGCCATGAGGGAATAATTGTTATTCAATAGCAGTTAGGGCAGGTAACGTTTTCAATATTTTGATATCAATGTTTGTAGCATCTGAAGTTCAGTAGCCTATTCATTGCAACAAGTACGACCAAGCCTATTCGGTAGATAGGTTTGTAATGTACATGAACGTGTGTATTGGCGGATTTTATCAAACTTGCTGTTTATCATTGGTAATTGTTGATTTCCTCGACTCAGCACGAATTGAGACTACGTTAATGTGATTACAATAAAATAATTGTATAATTTTTCCCAGCACATACTGTATAGTAGACCAGCTGAGATTAGCTTTCACACATATATAAAGAAATACCAGTTCAGGCAATAGCAGTGGCAGTAATTGCCCCTGCTATTGCCTGAACGTAACATTTTCATTGTTTTTTGGCATTATACAGTACTCTCTTTACAAAATTAATGCAATTTAGCTTGTAGATTTTATAATGCAAGAGAACATTTACCACACATACCAGTAAAAAAAGTTGGTCTTGAGATTCTAGTCTATGCCGTAGATGGTAGTTCATAGATACTAGATGATAGATAAACATTATATGTTAATCTATATATTTTTATCTTTTTATAGTATGTTTACAATATCTATAAGTATTTCGACGATAGATAAACATTGTATAATATGGATGGCTTTGTTTGTCGTGTATTTCCTCAAAGCAGCTTAGAAGCTCTACGTGTATAGGAAATGGTAGAATGTTTATGAAGTTATTGTGCATCTGTATGTAGACTGTGCAATGATTGAATAATGTAACTTTCTTCTGATATAACATTAAAGAAACTGTCAATAGTATAATTTGGTTTCTGTCAACCGACTACATCTTATTGTTGTTTTTATTGTCTGTTTAGGAATTGCAAAGATATTATAACTTTGTAAAGCACTAAGATTCAAACCAAAGTCAAATAGGGCATTCAGTTGCTAAGCGCCTAGGCTTCAGAAATTGCTACAAAAATGTTCTAAAACGAATGAAAGATTTTGATATGGTACGGGACAAAGAGGAGTGGAGAAGGTTCATCCGTTTCCCTATCCTGGTTAAACTGGGATTAATAATATTATAGCATAAAAATATTTCTTTCAGATATGTAATGTACTAGCTGGAGGTTGCGCAATTGCCTGGATTGGTCTCAAAAACTCTAGTTAGCTATTGACAGTGCACTAGGACTGTGCGATTGAGGTTAAACTATTTAAATCTCCCCTATAATACTATAAATTTCTTTCTAAATTATATTGTTTTCCAATCGTCTAGTATAGGAGATGTAGAGTATATTACTATACAATATTATCTTTATTTTAATTTTATTGTTTTATTTTTATCTTTATTTATTATATTTATTATCTTTATTATCTTATTTAAATAGATACATACTAGTATCGGCTTGTATAGGAGATGGTATAGGAGATTCGCTGTAGCTCTGATAAAAACAAAGACTTCTTGATGAAATCGTTAAATCTAATAAGTGATTAAGTTAATCAAAGTTGTGCTCCTGAGAGTCAGGTGGGTGAATGCGTATGAATATATGCCTGGGCTCGAACATGTGTGCGAATATTATTCCTGGGCACCAATATGCGTGTGAATATATGCCCAGGGACGAATATTCGTGTGAATATATGTCTGGGCATGTTCATTCGACAGAAGTAATAGAAAACTGGCTCGATAAATGTAAATTACGGGAAGCTATGGAGAAATTATCGAATACACATGTATCATTCCTTTACTCATAACGTAATGTTTAACATGTTAATCACATTGTCATTACGATGATAGTATCAGCTACAAATACTTGGATATCCTGCCAACCCTCGATTTGCAGTATTATTTTCAACACCGATTATCTTCGCCTGACTTCTGCCTCAGTACACGTGCACTGGCTGCTAGCTTTGGTTACAGACTGAGAGCGACTTCCAGTGCAGCTGCACTATAGCTCCAGTTCACAGCTGCTTCCTTGCTGTTAGACAGCTGCACTAGCAGCTGATCCTTACCGGAGCATCCCGACTCTCAATCCCAAAAGTATCCGTTAAGTGCCCTGTGACAATATATTTGCGAGATCTACAATTACCTTTAACAAAAACCTTTCTAAAAGGAATGTCGCTTCGGAGGTAATTTCTCATTGCCTACCTTAGTTCCTGTTTACTGCTCAGTAACTTCCTTTAGAAACGCTGATCTAAATCCTTTGATTAATATCATGTCAGCCATGGAACGTGTTATATTCCTTCTTACCAGTTTATTGTTTAAGTTAAATTGCTTTGGGTTGGTAGTCACTTTAATTTTTATGATTGTTAATGGTTGAATCATTAAAATTAATATACATTTTTAATAATAAAAAGTTACAACAACAACAATAGCGTCATTAGAGTGCTACTGCCGTCCTTGACAAAACTGAACACTATGATACAAAATCCAATCCTATGAGAAGAATGTGGATCCAAAAACGGTGCAAACCAAAATTCGGGAAATCAGTCCTAAGAGGAGGACTAGTGGAATGGGGGTTTATGTGTTGGTCTCAGTTCCTGTGCTAATGGTGGATAGGAGAGGATTACGTACTGCAGATTAAAAATACTATTATATACTGCGGATTATATACTGCAGATTATATACTGTTGATAATAAAAGCTTTAATTTCTTGAATTTTTGCTATGATTAAATCTTAGACTCTAAAGAAGTCTTTAAATGCACTTATAACCGAGCTGTAATGTAGCTACTGCAGTGAGGTTACTGGTAGGCCTATGTGTAACATTTCAGGAATGATGACATAACACAATAACACACATTATAGTGAAATGATCAACTATGTTGATATCTATCACTTTTAATACCGCATGTTATATCCGTTAGGCAATTTAGTCCATTTTCCATGTAGCCAGTCCAGTGAGTGTCCGAGATTTTACTCTCAGATCAGCGCGGCCGGGAATCGAACCCACGAGGGTTCGATTCACCTCAGGATCTGTCATTTAAAACTTCATGACGTTATCTACACCCTTAACCATTGCGCTATTGAGATTTTACTGTACCTGTACAGTATATTTGAAGATGCAGAACAGTACGTTTTCCTACAAGTTTCGCTACAGCTTGAGGCAAAGAGGATTAGAAATGTTAGAGAGCATTATAAAGCAGACCTGCTCAGCGGCAGAAATTTAGAGGACTTGTGGCGACCTCGTACTTATAGACCTTTCATAATACGTAATAGTTCATAATATGTAGGAGCAGCTTTGCACAGATTATAGACAAAGCCAGGTGGGGCAGTGGCTGAGCAGTGGGGAGGGGTATGTGCTTATATTAACGGCAGGCAATGTTTAATACATACGCATATATTTATTATGTATTTCTTCATTTATGGCGACCTCGGACTTCTAGACCTCTTGCTTTCTGTAAACATGATTACCATGTCTTGCAATGAAGGCTTCGGGAAAGAAAGTATACAATTTGCGCAGATGTTGTGAGCATCAAGAATAATTAAAGTTTAAGTTTTAATTAAAGTTTAAGGTCCATTAGTATCCCGACAACAGTTAAACTTAACGATGAGTTTATTTATTTTTTGATAAGATAATTGAATCTCTATCTAAACTGAGATTCAATGGAAGATGATTATCATGCTTTGATCAGGTGATTTTATTTTATTTTTATTTTATTTTAACCGACACAGCTAAGATTGCCAGCTGACTTTGTATAACCGACAACTAATTTGAAACAGTAGCTCAACTATCATATGAAACAGTTTTGATAACCTTAGATATGATATCCGATATAGTCTTCATTCACATTTTAGCAAAATATATTAAATGCGTTATGAGTTCCTAAAGAGTCAAAGACTCGCCTAATAATTGAGTAATAAATATCACACTTGATCGAGTATTCAGACAAAACGAATGATAACGAAAAATATAAAATAGAATTAGAATTATGATAAAATAGGCAGATGTTGGACATTGTCAATCAGCTATGTAATACTTTCGACACATTTATTCGCGATGGATTGTACAAAACATTTTGCGTTAAGAGAAGAAAACCAGTTTGTCACGAGAATGGCATCAATTCATTTCTTCGAGGATTTGAACGCTGATCTGTTACCCCAAAATTAAAGTCTCTACGACCTTTGCTATTTGCGATGGCTGCGCCCCCGTAATGATTACCACCTCCTCTAGTCGATCTCCCCTGAAAGCTGCTGCTTCGAATTCCGCCATCGCCTTCGCATCTTTCCGTATCCATACCGCCGCTAAAGTAAATTCCACTCGTCGTTTTGTTACTCCTTCTATCATTTAATTTCTCTTCGATCTTATTTGTCGGTTTTTCGTAATAGAAATAGTCTAAAGCCAAATCGTCGTCACTCAGCGACGACTGCGACGAATGCGAGTTTCGCTCGTTCGACGCCGATGACGACATGGATGACGTCGAACCAAATCTCTCTTCCCTCGGACTCGCCCCGGAGTACGGATCCAGCTTAACTCTCGGTATTCCGTATTTATAGAAGCAACCGCGTCGAAGACTTGTCGAGGAATTGGGTGCGGCAGAGTAGGTCAGAAGGGTTTTGGGATTTGTGGTTGGGTGATTGGGTTTTCGAACAGATCTGCTCATGTACCGGTCGAATGTTTCGACATCTTCTGGAATGTTCTTTCCAGAGATAACCGCCTCCACCAGTCTGTCGTTGATCATAGTCCTCCACTCAGCCCAGGTGTGCAGGTTACGCTTGATAGCATTCTGAAAGTCGTTCTTCTCGTGATCGGGGGTTTCTCTAAAAGTAGGCATGTTGATTGGGTTGACTGTTTCCTATAAAATAGTTCACTAGTAAAATAAATAAAGTTCACTAGTAATAGTTTAGTTGAAAGTTGGTTGTTTACTGGCAGGATGGTTGAAAGTTGGTTGATTACTTGCAAGATGGTTGAAAGTTGGTTTATTACTTGCAGTTATGGTTGAAGGCTGCGAGAGTTAAGGGCTGGCAGTAAGCGTATAGAGTTGAGAATTTTAGTAGATATGTTTCATTTTAGCCGGTTTCTCGTTGCCTTATAGAATTTCTGCAATATTTAAACAAAGAGTTAAACAAATAGTTAAATAGTTATACAAATAGTTATATATATATATATATATATATATATACAAGTACATATATATATATATACAAGTACATATATATATATTAATATATATATATATATATATATATATATATATATTATATATTTATATATATATATATATAGATATTATATATATATATATATATATATATATATATATATATATACAAGTACATACATATATATATATATATATATATATCAATTACTTTATTTATGAGAGTCCATCATGAGAGTCGATTCATTATACTTGCATATTCGCTGCAACATACTTGGAAATAGAACAACTTCTTAAATTAATTGTTATTATCACCTATGATTTGAACTATGATTTGAACTATGATTTAAACTATGATTTGAACTATGATTGGAACTATGATTTGAACTATGATTTAGCCTAGTTAGGTTATCTATGTTATTACAGTAACATTAGCAAAGAGTTAACATTTAGAATTAACATTAGGAACAACATCTTCTATCTGTCTATAAATGACGCATATCATAGGCGAGGTCTTTGGTATTATAAATCCTCTCATAAAATGAAATTTCACTCGGTAATCTGCATAGTTTCCAGTTTTCAGTAATATTTTTTTGTCCAGCAAATAGAAATATACATTCTTTGCCAGGCAATTGTCATAGAGACATGTAACAGTTGTTCTCTCTCTCTCTCTCTCTCTCTCTCTCTCTTAGTGCACCGCCTACTGGCAGGTCCATGGTATGTAATGCCTCCACTCTTCACTGTCTTCCGCCTTCCTATTCATGTCGACTTATGAGTGGGTCTTTAAATCATCTAACATACCTAATCTCGGCTTGCCTCTGCCTCTATTTCCTTCAGTTATACACTCTATGACCTCTTTTAATAGACTTTCCATTCTAAGAATGTTTCCTATCCAACTCTTCTTCCTATTTCTTAATACATTTATCAACTGTCTATCTGTACCAACTCTCTCCAGGACTTCCTCATTTTGAACCTATTGCGTCCAGCTAATCCTCTCCATTCTTATCCAAATCCACATTTCTAATGCCTCCAGTTTCCTTTTCAAGTTTAATGCATCAATAATGATCTAAATATTATTTATTATTTAGGGCAAAATCAATGACCTTAATGGAGTCATCCGCAACATTTGTTCTCAGCTATGAACTACACGTTTAAATCTTCGCTTTAAATTTTGACTTTGCTTAGCTACACTTAAGAATTAAATTGTATTTTATTTAGGCAAGCAAAGCACTGCAATTCTTAGCTAAAACGCCATACCACTATTACACACCGAGCAACACGAACCTTCGTTACAGGTTGACTAACGGGCCTATCTCTACTTTTATTAAGTTATGATTGTGATATAAAGACGCCCTTAGCACGCACAGCGCTGGCTTATATAGGCGACTAAATACGTCACCGCCTGCCTTCAACGCACTGGTGATTCTCTTACAGTAGTTTGTGGCCCTAACTTTTCCGCACCCACAGGCTGAACCACCCGGGTGCTAGACTAAAGTGGGCTGATGAGACGCTCCCTCCCCCCAGAATACTTTCTTTAAAAATATTTCTATTTTATTTTAGAAATTTATATACTACATATATTTATAGAATACATACATTTCTTAAGAAATATATGTAGAAATAATATGAAAGGACTTGCTAGCCATTTAGTAGACAATTAGAACATCTATACCTTATATTTGTATTTGTATTTGTTTTAAATGCAGTTGTATTTGTTGTAATGCACTGCTGTTATTTTTTGTTTATTGTATGTAACTTGCTACCACGTTTTGATGGTGTAATAAAGATTCATATATTAATTAGAGCAGTTCTCTTGTTATTCGCTATTCACGTAATGCATCGTTGTAACGCCTCGACTATGTTGATAATTAGTTCCTGGATTAAATTCTTGAAACTCTAGTCACAGATACTTGGCTGGAGCCAATGGCGATGTCGGTAAGATATTCGACAGCGGATCGATATGTGCGGGGTTCAAATCCTGGGCTCGCCCGTCATGTAGTTCGCTTTCGAGTGAGGAAACTGACGTTAACATAAGCTTTAACAGATTTGATAATTCAATTAAATAATGCTATCTGCAGCTTTGTTAGTGGGTCTATATTACGCTTCAATTTTAGTTAGAAGTTTTATAATACAAATAAATGTAATTTAAGAAAAACGTATACTTATAATCTTTGATAGCTAATTGTTCAATTGTAGGCCTAATTTTTTGTAAACTTAATGTGTACTTATAAATTGGTTAATTTAATATTGTCCGTAGCTTAATAATATGACAATTTGATGAAGCTACTCAACTGCGGAATAATCTCTCTTTCTCTTTCTCTATTCAGTGTTCTACCACGCAGCAGGTCCAAGCTGCATATTCATACTCAGACTCTGCTTTCACGCTCCATAAAGAGCACTCCATAGATCAACAAGTGAATCCCTTCATAAAGGCCACGACATATCCATACCATAAGTAGCCTATCGCTTGGGGAAAATATGGCTTATGAGGTAGTTTCCTGTTACCTTGCTCAGTTCTTGCTCAGTCGCCTCTTATAACACATGCAGTTAAAGGTTGCTCTATTATACAGTGTCCAGGACACATCACGGGAATAAAAGAACATAATTTGAATCCGGGTCTCATCCATAATTGCATTCCTTCCGAGAGAGAGAGAGAGAGAGAGAGAGAGAGAGAGAGAGATAGAGACATACAGAGAGAGTCCTATATATCGAGATGATCCCATGACGAAGTCGATGAAGTTTCAGACCTGAAAGTTATTTGAAAAAGATCGATGTCTTAGCCGCTTCCCGATATATCCATATTCAATAGCTGCTATATTCGAATCTTACTTACCAAATAAGTTACGTTTTCGTGGTTTATTCTCAATTTTTCTGATCAAACACTGGAAGCTACGGATGTTGGTTATTTTACTATGTACAAAATCAATTCAGATATCCTCCGCTCTCGTGTGAAGACATAACTAGCTGTTTCAGTGCATTTCGAAAATTATAAACTGGCTTTACATTCTTTAACTCTGGTTGTTCAAGAAATTAAAATGGAACTCAAATGGAGGTTTTTATTCCATAAATCCCTTGAATTGAGTAAATATCTGCGACATACCTTCTCTCAAATTCTTCTTTAGTTGCCTCTTCAAATCTCTGCAAGGGCTGAGGAGTTTATTTTATTTTAGAAATAACTGTATGAGATTTTTCTTTACTGCTGTTTATCCATTATAATCAGCTTCATTTTGCTATATTCACAACCTCTAAAATGAAATTAAGTTTCGGCCTTAGGCCCTCTATGGTACTAGAGTTGTGGTGATAGTCATACAGAATAGAGAGGCCTGGGCCTTAATCTGCCTATTATTTACCACATAGCGGTATCTATTGCAACACCCATACCCCTATTCTAGCGCTCCAACCCCTATTCAACTATCTTTAGCTACGTCATTAGTTCTCAATGCTTTACAACAATTCACAGCCCCATTCCAATTCTGTTCGAAAGCAGAATCTATTCAGCCACAACAGCGATCTATAGAGTTAACAAGTGTATTAACGATTCGACCAATTTGATCTGAACTATCGCTCTTTCAATCCTTTCAATCAACAAGATAATTGGCAAAAGCCATCCAATATCAAGATCGTAGTTAGGCCCATAGACCAAAGCGTTATAGAATTTAACGCCGGTAAAGCTAAGGTTGACGTCAGTTTCCTCACTCGAAAGCGATGCCAGTGACGGGCGAGCCCAGGATTTGAACGCCGCACATACTGATCCGCGGTTGAGGAAAGACGCAGGAAAGCAGGAGAGTGCCGCTAAATCTGGCCCTGATTTTAAGATAGTCATGTGACTTAGTTTTGATATAGTTTTGTTGTTCTTTGTTGTTGTATTTTTAGTTCCTAAATTGAAATACAGTTACAGTTTCTTTTCCTTCTAAAGAGTCGTATGAACGGGCAGACGCGTAGCCAATGTCTACCTCCAGTAGAGTCCTTTATGTAAAGCATTCTACAGATTCTATTTACTTTACTTTACTGTCTATTATGTATGCTATCTATTCTATTTGTTCGCGAATTTATTAGCACGTAGGTAAGACAAGAGTATTCTTTGTGCTGCTTTAGAAGTCCGCCTTTTACAGATTTATTGTTTATTAGACTATACATGGGTGTAAACTTAGCTTAGAATTATAATCTGATCAGTAATTTCAGGAGTAAATATTTTGACGAACTTTGCAGGTTAATCTAAATGATATACATGCGAACTGTGTAAACTATATAAAGTAAAAATCTTAAATGAATGCGCAGGTTATTCTAAATGAAAAATATGCGAACTGTGTAAACTATATGCTGGAGCCAGTGGCGAAGTCGGTAAGATACTCGACCGCGGATCAGTTGATGCGGGTTCAAATCCTGGGCTCGCCCGTCACTGACATCGCTTTCGAGTGAGGAAACTGACGTTAACCTTAGCTTTGCCAGCTTTATGAAGTAAAAGTCTTAAATGAACGCGTAGGTCTAATGCATCTTCAAATAGCATATTGTTGCAGAGAAAATCGATAATTGTAATGTACCTTACTGATAGGATTTATTAATAGCCATCGAATCCGCTAGTGAGGAATTGAACAACTATCTCAAGTAGTAGAAAAGTACAAAAACAGAAACTTAAGAAAGGAAACATTGTAAACACATGCGGTATGTCATGTGTGTAACTATACGGAATAAAATTTTTTTTAAAAAAAAGTACCATTGCACCTTTCATCAAGGTTTCATCTTATAATTGAAAAAAGTAAAATGCAGTGCTTTTAATTCGTCGTCGGATACTTTTGATAAACAATTACAATAGAAAGCAAACATTGAACTCATGTTGACTTTCTATTTTAAAAAATCTCTATGTTCTCGATCGCCTATAACTGAAGCTAATTCATTTGAAAAGTAAATCTTGCAAAACTAATGTAATGTCAGTTTCATAATTCGAAAGAGATGTCATTGATGGGCGAGCCCAGGATTTGAACCCCGCACACACTGATCCGCGATCGAATATCTTACCGACATCGCCACTTGCTCCAGCCAATTTATTTATTTAGACAAATGTCATTTATTTCATTTAGTTATTCATTTAGAGAGTTCGATTTGCACACTACATCATGAGCTTACGAAGCATTAACATAGAAAATACATATTATAGTAATAATAATAAAAATAATAAATGTTTAACGTCCGTTTCCTCATACAATGATGATGTCAGAGACGACGGAATCAGGGTAAACCTAATGCACTTAACAGCAATAAAGACTCAATAGTTAAAATGCCATCATAAATTAATTAACATTGATAATAGTTAGATATCATATCAATTTTGCAAATGCAGTCAAAGAGACAAAAATGAAGTTTCCAACAAACCCATTCGGCTGAGCAATAGTAGCATTGTTGAAACGTTCAACAAGTGCAACAGAATTAGTTGCAAAGGGTTGTTAAAATTACAAGAAAAAATTAAGAGTTAACGCCCGAAGACATTGTTGCAGAACAGTCGAGGGCAATATCTACGTTGACTGTGACACAAGGGTGTTTTCAAGAGTTTGCTATAGCTATACGGAAGCTACTCCTAAGTCTACAGTTGACAATTAAAAACACGAAACTACACGTGTGAACACGTTAGTGAAGTTATCATTTATGACAGTGTCTATCATCGTATAATATAATCATATGCTTAAAGCGTTATGAGTAAGGATATACCTGTTTTACATATTTATCATCACATTTAAAGTTGAAAAAGGCAATGTTAACGTTAGTTTCCTCACAAAAAAACGAAGTCGGAGACAAGCGAGCCCAGGATATGAACCCCGCACATACTGATCCGCGGTCGAGTATCATACCGACATCGCCACTGGCTCTGCTCTAGCCAGAATTTAATTTAATTTACAGAAATCCTATACAATATCATCATCTTCCTTTGATTTCCAGTTTAACTATTGTCGGGATATGAATGGACCTTCACTTTTCTATTCGTCTTAGAAAATTTGTAGCAATTTTTGAAGACTAAGCGGTCCCCAATCGATTCGCTTTTTGCCTTTGGTTTGGATCTTGTTGCCTTTTACGACATGTGCAGTCTACGGTTGATCTTTTCATAATAAACAGGCTGAACACAACGCGGGTAAGGAAATCCTATAAAAATGTATTATTATTTATTCTGTGTTGCTCTTGGAGGCCTAAAGTGAATCATCTATAATCATGAAAGAATTAAATCACATTTCTCTCATAGTTCGCTGCTTAGTGGCGGCCCCGTCATTCATGACACGTAACGTTATATCTATTTCGTTAAAAATGTTCAAATTTGATGGTGGGATTTCTCTCGTTTCATTTAGTAGGCCTAGGCCTAATTTTACAATAGTCCAGCTAAACTTTCAAGTTGTGATATTGCATAATTTTCTGCCACGAGTTATCTGTAATGTGGACTTCGATAATTTGTATGTATCATTGCAATGCGATGTGATTTTGAAATAAAATGATCTCTATCATTATCTCTCTTTCTCTCTCTCGCGCTCTCTCTCATTCTCTCATCTCTCTCTCACTCTCTCTCTCTCTCTCTCTCTCTCTCTCTCTCTCTCTCTCTCTCTCTCTCTCTCGTCCCATTGTGCTCCAGCATTAATACAATTGATCCTCTTGACTGTTATAATTGTTATGATCGAAACGGCGAGTAGGAATCGTTTGCATTTGGTGCCACACCTAAACATCAATCAAAGCCTTGCTATAGGCCTAGACTCTACACACACACACCCGCACACACACACACATACACACATACACACATACACGCACACACACACACTCACTCAAACACACTCATATATACACACACGCACCCGAGCGCACACAATATTTATCAGAGCAATTCTTTTGAATCGGCTACTAGCAACACAGCTGACCTTTTTGCTATCCGCTATTTACACTGTAACCTGGAATGCTAAAGCATTTAGCATATTTACATATTTTCTTCTAATGCCTGTCAATATAAGCCCACTAAATACATCGCTCTACTTGTACGCCTACACACATATGAATACCTATAGGCCTGCAGATTTGAATAGCCTACTTTTAGTTCTATTCAAGATTTTGCTTATGTATAGGCCTACACATAAAGATGTTATTTGTCAACATTCTTGCCTAATTCGAGACTTACATTATTTAATACTTAACAGCTCAAGACATGTATTCCTAAAGATCGCCTAGATTTAGCTCTTCATTGAGAGAGTCGTGATTTGTGCAGAAATGTGTGGACTAGTTTTAGAACCCGAACTGGACTCGATTCAGATATTTCTGAACTCAGACTAAACTTGAGGACTCAACTATAACTAGAGTAGGTCTATAGTTAATAAAGGATATGAATTTTAACTGAGTTGCATCAGTAGGTGATAAATTAACTGCGCTTAGCCACTTTTCATTCTTTTACTTTTTTATTACTTTTTACTTGTCTATTATATTTTCTCTCATTACGTACGCTATAAGTATTCAATCTCTCTCTCTCTCTCTCTCTCTCTCGCTCTCTCTCTCTCTCTCTCTCTCTCTCTCTCTCTCTCTATATCTATATATATAGATATATATATAATATAATATTATTATATATATATATATATATATATGTATATATGCAATATATATATCAATATATATATATATATATATATATATATATATATATATATATATATATATATATATATATAGAAATATATAGAAATATAATACATATATAGAATCTATAGAATGTATTTAATCTATAGCTCAATGTCTAGAATTGTTATGAAATGAACACATTATAGGCCCATTAGAATCTTCTAAACTGTGTTTAACAATTTACCTTTGATTCATCATGGTTCACTGTTTATGTGTGGTTTACTAGAGTGGTGCTTTTTATTCATTAGCCAATTTGTGATGAGCAATAAAACAGTTTTCAAATCTTTATAGGAGATTCAATTCAAATTTCATTCAATGTTGATTGGGATCAATCGATAATGAATAGTTGAGCGAGTTAGCGAAGTTCAACTTTCAAAAGCTGCCTAACTTTAAAAAATTGCTGCTGCTTGCTTAAACTTTTAAATTACCAGAATTATGCAACTAATTTTAAATAGGCTCAAATATTGACCCACTTTTATTGGAGAAAACTGTTTTATTTACTAAGAATCTAAAATATTATGGAATGCGACTGCAATAAACGTAAGTTAATAGCATATATGTTAATTGTTAAGGCATCAAAATAGATAAGGGAGTGAATGTTTGAATGAGTGAGTATATTTTTGAGGCATATATCGGCTTGATTACACTACATTGTAATTATTCCCTGTTAATTTATGGCACATAGCAGTTTGTCAACAATCAACATGTATTTGAAAAACTTGAGTCAATATTACGCCTAAGCCGCCTTTTCTTATATTCCCTTTACTTTGGACTGATTTTCTGGATTTTGAAATATGGACCATTTTGGACCTTCTTTTGGCTCGCCGGCTTGATTTTTGTCTCAAAAGTGCTCGATGTTGTCATTGATGACTGTAGCTCTGTAATTGTTATGTTCTAAATAAATCGGTAAACAATTTAACAATGTTCTGTGATTCATGTTTAGAACTTTTTATTTCGGTAACAATTTCAATGATAAAAGTTAGCTTTGTTGCTGTAAAGGCAGAACGCTTGGAAAAGCTGCTAAAGCTAAGGTTAACGTCAGTTTCCTCACTCGAAAGCGAAGTCAGTGACCTGCGAGGCCAGGATTTGATCCCCGCACCTACTGATCCGCTGTCGAGTATCTTACCGACATCGCCACGTAGATATGCGAAATAAGTCTATATTAATTTACTATTTTGGCAATGCTGATAAACTTTTTGCTAAGGCCTACGTTAATACAGTAAACGAATAGGTCTATATTACTAAAGTATGCCTGTGTAAAAAGTTCTACAACAAGACTCAAATTGTCAATTGATACAGAAGTAGACAACTAATTCTTGATTGAAATTTAGTTAAATCGCATAAATTGGAAGGATTATTCCTATGAACGCTTGCAGGAGATTTCACCATCCGATCTGTTCCACGTCCTGGGATCAAATCCCGGTTGAGCAACACAGAGCTACACAATCGTGGGTTCGAATTCCAGCCGAGCTGATCTGAAAGTAAAATCTCGGACATTCACTGGACTGATTATGCGGAAAATGGTCTAAATCGCCTAACTGTTTAATCATGTGATATTGAAATTGATAGATATTAACATAGTTGATCATTTCACTATAATGAGTGTTTACTTTTTATGATCTCAAGTATTTTTATGAACCAGTCTGAAGGCGAGGTCTGTGTATGAGTCAGCTCAAATCAACTTCTACAAATGACGATTCTAGATTTCCTTAGGGAGGGGGGGGAGTAAGAGGGCTGTCTTATCCTTTGACTTAACCTATTCCAACCCCGACAAAGCAATCATGAAATTTAATGAAACTCCTCAGTATTGATTGTAGGCTAGATCTCAAAAATGGTCGGGTTGTTAGAGACCCACCGCTCTAAGTTAGTCCTTGATCTTTGATAGATTGTGAAGGCAAGGAGTCGTGTTTCTGATCGGCACAAATATACGATAAGTACTGCAGCCATTGTGTGCAATAAAAATGATTAAAAGTTTATTTTCTTCTTTCGTCGGCTCTAAAGGAGGGTGTTGCACGTATGGATGGTTAACTTAACAAATGCTACATTAGGCTGTAAAGCCTTAACACGAGGGTTACGCCTCATATCATTTCAGCATGAGTGCTAACACTGGACTGCAGAGCTCAATGTGGTTTTTATCGACGGTATTATATAGAATAATAGGCATTCAAATCTCGAAACTTCTTAATATCAAATTTGCATAGATTAACAAAACGCCACGCTGGCAGCTGACAAAATGCGCTTCGTTCTTTTTGGACTGCCTGCGAGAAAGAAAGCTTACAGCGTTATAATTGACAAATCTTTGCAAAAATACTAATGCATCTGCATGCTAATAAAAGAATTATCTGCAAGTGTTTGGCAGATAGAATTTCCCATAGAATCTTTGAATTTTCTGTTTTACACTGAAGAAGACATTGACATAGCCTACACTGCTGTAGGCTATGTCAATACTCAGTATGCTGATTCGCCTAGCACGCGTAGGTCTAATGATAGGCTGCACGTAGGCCTATATTTTGCTTTGATTAGAAAAGAAATGATCGCATTGTCAGAAAAATATAAGTGACCTGTTCTGCTTTGTTCTAACAGAGAATATTTAAACTGGATGTAAAGTGTCTGCACTCCTATACTAGAAGCATTTTATTTGTTCCCACTCATTTTCGCATCGCCACAACTTCCGCATTTTTAAAGATATTCGCACGAAATTTCATTATATTTTGCAGAATTTGCAATTGACGTCCCTGACATCATCTTTGGATGAGGAAGCGGACGTAAAACCTTTACTATTAGACCTTTACTATTTGGCCACTGGCCACTTCATTTAAATTTCAAGAACATCGGTCAACTCGTTGCGACTTTATAATAAAAACAATTTGAGTTGACGGTTATAAAAAATACTGGCAGACCTACATAACAGTGGTATGGGTTAGTTGATAGAGCATAGCAAGCGTCTGATAGTTTACAGCTAGGAGGCAACGTTAGATAACATTCTAACAAATCCTAACAGCAAGGCCGCTGCTGATGTTCTTATTGTTGTTAACGGACGTTAACTTTAGACTTCTTGTTTTCTTACTCGATCAATGTCAGTGTAGTAGGCGCTTTTAAATTAATGGATAATGCAATCCTCATGCTCTGCAGAAGGTGCTACACATTGCAAGTTATTATCCGGCTAATCACTAACAACAACAACAACCACAGAATTAGAGTGCTAGTGTCGTCCATGACAACACTGAGCACTATGACACCAAATCCAATCCGATGAGCATAGTGTGGGGTCCAAAAACGATGCAAGCCAAAATCCGGGACGTCAGTCCGAAGAAGGGTAACAAAAGACTGAAGTAATAAACGAGGGACTTTCACTAAGAAACGTTTCAAAGGCCTTTAGGCTACATATGGACGACAAAATATCCTAAAAAGTTAACTAATACATCAATAGTTGAACAACCCACCGGCTTAGTTCATCTTTGCATAGTATATTAAATATGAAATCACTAGAAAGTTCTAGAAGACCGCTTATTAGCAGACGCCCCTGACATCATCCTTGTATGAGGAAAAGGACGTTAAACCTTTATTATTATTATTTATCTGTTAGTAAAATACACAACTGATGCCGCCGTCACTTCGTTAAAGATTAGAGTCGCGCGAATGACAAATACTGTATCTAATAGCACACTATAGTGAAATGATCAACTACGTTGATACCTATCACTTCTAATACAATGTTTCAACCGTTAGGCAATTTTGTCCATTTTTCCGTTTAGCCAGTACAGTGAATGTCCGAGATTTTACTCTCAGCGCGGCTGGGATTCGAACCCACGAGGGTTCAATTCAGCTCAAGTTCTGTCATTTAAAATTTCATGACGTTATCTACATACGGGAATTGATACCACAGTTAACTTGGGAATTAAACCCACAGTTATCATGTAAATTGATACCACAGCTTGCTTGGGAATTGATACCACAGGTAGCCTGGGAACTGATTTCATAGCTAGCCTGGTCATTGATCCTGATAAATGGTCCAAATTTTGCTTCGAAAAGTAAGTCGACTCTATTATTATTAGTATTAGAGTGTATACGTGTGAATGTAACATTTGATTTGAACCCGATGCTTTCTTTTTTTTATGTCAAGAAACATCATATCTATTTAGCGATATACCGCCCACTGCTAGCTTCCTCGTAGATGAACACACCGTAAGGATCATTTTCTTTCTCTTCAGTGCATGTTTCTTCAGAGCGTTTGGGGTGAAATAATGCTTGTATGAGGAAACGGACATTAAACCTTTATTATCATACATCAATGTGCTATTTGCTATTACTACATGTCTAGTAGCTATGTGGTTATCACTACATAACTATTGAATGTCTCAATAGTGCAGCGGTTAGAGGCGTCAGGAAGCGTAATTAATTTTCAAATGACACATCCTGAGGCGAATTGATCTCTAGTGACGCACAGAGTAAAATCTCGGTCACTTGCAGAATTGGTTACAAAATAAAATTGAATAAGTTGACTGTTTAACAAGTGGTATTAAAAGTGACAGATATCAAAGTAATTAATTGTTCCAATAATCGTGTATGCTTAACATTTTCCATATAGTCGTAATAGAGTCGACGTGTTTATATCGTACAATGCAACTAGTGCCTCATAATAATGAAATTTAATTACAGTTATCCCAGTAAACCTAGATCAGATTTATTCATTCTCACAGTAAATCTAGGCTATTCATCGTATACTGACCTAGCGCCACATATTTCTGACCATCAACGTTGTTGTCTCGGGCCATTACATAATGGATCTTAAATCTCATTCAACTAAGACCAACTTGAGGAAGTAAACAACAAAACAAAACGAGAGAAGGCATCATCACACAACTGTAGAAGCTATATTGCCCAGATAGATGCAATATATCGGTTGAGATTGAGGGTTCAACGAGTATAACGAGATCCAGATGTGGGTCAGTTATGTAGAGCACTAGTACGGGATGGAATTGTACGACAGTATGTAGGACGTTATGAGCTAAGCTGGCTGGAGCCAGTGAATAAGTCGGTTAGACACTCGACCGCAAATCAGTATGTGCGGGATTCAAATCCTGGGCTCGACCGTCACTGACATCACTTTCGAGTGAGGAAACTGACGCTAGCTTTACTTACTATATGTTCTCTCCACAACCTCACACATTGAAAACAACACACGACAGCAAGCATGCTTTAACACTGCGACCTTTATTTCTCAGTCCAGCATGTGTAAAACAATACGAGTCACTGTTTGCTATTACATAATGGCCAGCGAGTGATTCACTGCCTAGCGAGCAGAGGCAGTGAATCAGCTCGCAGCAGTCTATATTCACGCCGTCTACAGCACATATTTGGGAAATTCAAAACTGACGTCCTTGCCAGTCAGCTTCTTGTACACAGCCGCGAAGGTGTCCAGCTGCAGAAACACAAGCAAAAGAAGATTAATCAATCTATCAATAAGGATTTAACTTTTAAATGGATAGTAACAATAGAGTGCTACTGTCGTCTATGACAACATCGAGCACTATTGAGGCAAATTTTCAACAAATCACGGATCAACAAATTACAGACTATATATACTCAGTTGAATACTGCTCTGACAAAATACAAAGTAAGATTAAATTTCAGGTTATCACCAGTAAAACAACACTATTAAAAGAGCTGTCAAAACTTTTCTACACAATTAATACACAAAAAACTTTACAAATGTAGAATTTTTAAATTGAAACATTTTAAACAACAATCTTAACATAAAAACACCTGATTTCTCTCTAACAGGCCAATGCATTAGTTTAAAATAGATATAATATAATTGAGTACCTTGTGCTCAACGTTTGTCTGCTGATTCTTGTCGAGATGGACCTTGATCAGTCTGGTTCCATCCAACTTTATTCTGATGCGTTTACCAACGATCTCTGATGGGAAGCACAGGTCCTCCAAGACAGCATCGTGCACAGCGGTCAGTGTACGACTGTCCAATCAATCAATTACATTGATAAAGCTAAAAACTATGGTTAGTGTCAGTTTTCTCACTCGAAAGCGATGTCAGTGACAGACTGATCCGTGGTCAAATATCTGACCGACATCACCATGGGCTCCAGCCAGTGGCAACGTCAATCAATTACATCAATCAAATCATCAAGAGATGCATAGCTACTTCAAAACAGCATTGATCAGTTAAACTCTGCAATCTTTCAATCAATCAGCAAGAGAGATAGTTAGTTATATAAGAAATATGTCACATATTTATTACTAAAATTAGTTCATGTTAAAGATCAACTAATTCCAATTACAAAAAATTTGAAAAATTAATAACTAACACTGAAATGTCCTAACAAAACAAATCTACAGCAGAGATATATAATAAGTACAATATCCATCAAGGCTAATGTATAGTTCTCAGTTTAAAATTCAGCAGTTAAGTTCAATATCTTTCAGTAATGAAATAGTTACTACTAGTCGCCAATTATTATTGTTGTCTAACAAAGCCGTAAAGCCCAGCAACGTCTAGCGTGTTTCTCTGCGTCACAAAGGCATGCGAAAGAATCTTACTGCTATGACAAATGTGCTACACAAACACCAGCAAGGCTGATTAGAAATACAGACACACATGAGTGCTCAGGATGTAATTATTTGATGAATTCTCAGATAATATGCTGGTGCTTGCATAAGGTTTTAATCACTTGTTGCTGCAGCAGAGCAGTTGGGTTTGATAAAATTAGTTCAAATCACTAATTAATGCAGTGGAGAAGTTATATTTGACATTGCTGGTGCTGGTATCTGGTCCTCGACCACGAAGTGACATGCTTTAGATACATTGGCGTAAACATTAATGTTAATGGATACTGAACCTCTATCATTGCATTATTATTATTCAGAAAAGCAGAAGTTGTTTAAAAGTAAACTATTTACCTCGAGGAACGTCGCGGCAAAGAATAGATTTTTGAAGGAACATCATAGAGAAATCTTTGGCTGGAACCAGCCCCGGGATGATCACATCACATGACATTATTAACCTGCAAGGACGCTTGAGCCTTTATCATTATCTTAATCAGCAAAGCAGTAAATGCATTATTCACCTGCGAGGACGCTTCTGCTTGTTCTTTCGCCTGGTCTTCCTCGTTGGTTTAGGCAGGATGCGTCTCTGAGCAATGAAGACGACGTGCTTGCCGCTGAACTTCTTCTCCAGCTCTCTCACGAGACGTGGCTGGATCTTCTGGTAGGCCTTCAGCTGAGGAACCGGCACAGACACTACGATGGCTTTCTTGTTCTGCACATCTATCTCCTGCGTCAGTCAATACACAAATCAATCAATCAGTCAATACACAAATCAATCAATCAGTCAATACACAAATCAATCAATCAAATAATCAGTGCAGCCAATAAATCTACAAGTCAACTCTAACAACGACCTTCACCCCAAATGTCACGTAAAACTGTTTGAACTTTTAAATTTTAATACAGCAGTTGGCATTTCTCAGATAGATAGGCAGACACTAGTTCTTAGTAGCTTTCACAACACCTAGATCTTTAAAAAACAGACTTCCTTTCTGTTTCCACTTTTTGTTTCAGATTTTACACATCTCATAACAGATAAAGCAACCATTCACCAATTCAAACATTCTTTCATTCAGTGAAGAAAATATCTCAGGAAAAGTCACAGTTTAAACAGTTAAAAGTAGTTTTTTGTAGTTCAATTTTGCTTTCAGAATTCCCAGAATCCAGAATCTTTACTTTGCAAGCTGAAGTAAGCACACCAGTTTTTAAAGTATGGCAAATTACTACTTTTTGTTCTCATAGGTTTCACCTCCTCTCCAAACTACCCATTTAAATCTATTTAAGCCTCCAAGCCTTTACCATCTCAAATATTACATACTCCTCGTTTACGCTACTTCACTATCCTCAGTTTCTTCTGCATCGTCCTCGTGTACAAAGTTGCAATGTCTTGAGACTGACTGAAACTTTATTGACTAGTCAGCTAATAAGCCGTCGGGTTAAGACCAGTCAATTATTAAGAGCTAAGTATAAAAAAGTAATAAAAAAGGTTAACGTCCGTTTCTTCATATGATGATGATGTCAGGGACATCAAAGAAATATACAAAGAAAAACTGTTTAACATGAGCTGAGCCAGTGGCTTGTTTGACAGCAGATCAGTAGGTGCAGGGTTCAAATCCAGTGCTCTCACCATCATTGACACACTACCAAGCAGGGACTTGTGTTTAACTTGGCTGTAGTTTATTTAGCTTTTTTTAACTTGACTGTAGTTTATTTAGCTTCAGAAAAAAATCATAACTCTAGCTAAACTGAGATTCAAGCTAAGCTAAGAAGATGATGCAGATAAATGAAGTATTATTTATCTTATCATGCCACCACGGCATCACCATACTACCAATCACAAGTGCGGCATGTATTGAATCATTTGACGAGAGCTATTATTACTGTCATTCACTGTCCATTCAGCACTACTGTGGCATTTAGCGTAGAGCTGTATAAATGTACTTGTTATTACTAACCTTAGCTCCAGTGATGTGGAGTTCATGGAGGTTTGCCTTCAAATCACTGTTCATCTCCAGCTCCAGAAGAGCCTACAACAGAAAACACAATTATTTATTAAATTATTATCTATTCAGTTACTTACTAAACGCTCACAGAAATGCACTGCCTTGATATAATTGTATGCTATCATGCTCAATGAGTGCAGCACCTAGCCTAGTATCTCATTATTAAAGGAAAATGTACAGTATATTTCTAAACTGAAAGTAAATGACACTACTAGAAACAGATTTAAATATTGAAAACTGACGACGATTTTGCATTCACAATGGGCAAAAATCTACAAGCAGATATTCTCTTTATAAAGTATCATGTGGTCCATAATAGTTTTTTTGTTTGGTTTTGAATGGTTCCACTGAGCTGCTTAATTTGGAAATGTATACTCAGGGCATACAGAGGATTTTCAAAAATTGCATTAATTAATTGTAGGCAACTGTCAACCCAATTAGTTAGTCAATGAAATGCAGTCACAAAGCATTTAATGCCTCAACAAATAAAATCTACATTCAATACCTCAAAAAATAAAATCTACATTTAATTCTTCAAAATTAAAATCTAAAACACCACATAACCGACACCGATGAAGTGATAAAGTTACTGTGGTTCAGTTCAAATAGATTGTGGTAAATTTAAATAACAGCATATCTACACCTATGTATACTGAAAAATTTTCATTTTAAAATTTTCATCCCATGATTGAATTTGGATTGGATTAGGGCATATGGTTAGCTCTGCCTCCTATAAAATTAAGAGCAGGGTTTTGCATATTTGTAGAGTGTGATATTCAAACGTTTAAGCAACACAAAACTCACTTAATAGTTGATCCTCAAACACTTGGAATACAAATTGTTGTATGGTATTTGCAAAATCAATAAAAGCATTATGCGTTAAGCATATCATTTTTTAGAAAGTGAAGAATTGACAAGTCTTATTATACATTACAAAAATGTTCAGAAACAATGGCAACGGGGAAAGGACGGAAATGTACCTGAGAGATCGACATCTCAAACTCATCTGGCTTCTCGCCCTGAGGTTTAACTATTTTCGCGCTCGTGGAAAACATCTGTTAAAATATAAAAACATTTATACTTCATTTTAAAAATAAATTGCATAAAATCTCGGCACAAATAATAGCCTTATAAATTAAATGCAGACTAAATTGAACAATTTAAATCAAAGTAAACCATTTCTAAAAAATAATATAACACAAAGAGAGAGCAATGCGGAAGGCTACGCTAAAGATATGTATTAAACCCTTCATCCAGTTCGAACAAACATCTAGTCAAGTTCTAGAACACATCTTTATCCATTGCATCGGCACAATTATAATCCGCCTATAAATAACACTAGAATTACAATCGTACTATTTTAACATAATTGTTACATTCTATATACCTTATTGTAGTTATTTTGTCAATTATTTTTTTACTCTAACGCCGTTTTCCTAACAGAATTAACAATTTTAGAAAAGAATTTTTTTGTAAATAAACAAACCTTGCTCCTATCATGAGCTAGGAAGTAGAAAAGACCGGAAGTTTTTACTTTACTAACTGTATCGAAAAGCAGTCATCAAAATGTTAATCACATAGAATGGCTGAAGCAGAGCAACAACAACAACAACACAATTAGAACAGCAAATATGGGCTACGACACAATCTGAGAAATTAAGATGACCTTTTAATGTTGAAGTTAATTTAATTAAATTATATTGGCCAGAACGTATTAGTCTGGACGTCAGTAAATTGGTGTTACAGGTCCTTGTGACTTCCTTAACCAGTATAATTATGTTAAGTAAGTTAGTCGCGAAGACTTGTAACACCAGTAAGCCATGCAGTCCAAATTTTTTAAAATCAACAAATAAAATACACTTAAAGAATATTTTGCCCGCGTCAGTATTCAGCAGAAAATGAAATTGAAAATACTTCTTTAACTTGCTGCGATACTAGTTATTAATTTTTTAAATCAGAATTTGAAATTTTAAGAGAATGCAGACAACACATATTGTTGTTCTTGTAGTTTTCTTTATTTCGTTCATTCCTCTCCATATGATTATTAATAATCGTTGCCTTTTTGCTTTTATTTTAATTTTTATTAATATTGTTAATTTATAATGCTCATTAATAGTTAATATTATCAACTTTTATTATTATTATCGAAATCATTATTTTGTTATATGGACCTGTGGCTGATAAAGATGGGTGTTTAGCTTGCCTAGAGGAGTGTTAATGCTAATATATGACCAAAAATCTTGTGCCTTGCACAGAATTCCGAAGTGTCCGAGCAGAGTAAAAAGTGAAGGAAAACTGAATTGAAACCTATGAAATGGAAAGATTCTATTGGAATTACAATGGTTGGAAGAATTTTATATAGGTATATGGCTCTGTGAGAGCGGGAATATTTATCTTTTGCTGCACTATTACAAGTAGTGGCTTCAATTTATAGCACTTAACTAGTTGTTTATTTATTAGCCGATGCCTGGGGGTATGGCAATGTATATACTAGTGTGCTTATTTTAGCTGCTATATAATTTCTGCAATCGATCGATATTAGCGCCTTACGGCACTGCATGGATGCACTAATCGAAGAAATACATTTACGTGTGATGGGATAATAGCAGTGTATTGAATACGTTCTCGTCTCGTAGCTCGTGTAATACTAGACCGCATTGATTTTGATTCGAGTTCTACCTTCCAATGTTTTCCGTGAGACAGTAAATGATTTACTTTCAGTAAGCGATATGCAGGTATATTCCTTATATATCGATTATATATTGATGGAACAATACAGTTTTAATTAATCGAAACCTGACTTTTGCAAAATGTGATTAGTCTGGTCGATTTTAATTAATTAGTAATTAATAATAGTTTCAATGATAGTAGCCTGATAATGATATAAGATTAGAATGTCTAAATAGCGTAGGGGTAACGTCATGGAGTTTTAAATGGCAAATCTTAAGTTGATTTTGAATACTCGTGGGTTCGAATCCCGGCCGCGCTGATCTGAGAGTAAAATCTCGGACATTCACTGGACTGGTTATACGGAAAATTGTCTAAATTGCTTAACGGATTAAACATGTGGTTTTAAAAGTGATAGATATCAACATAGTTGATTATTCACTATAATACGTGTTTACTTTACTTTAGCCGTAGGATATATAGCGTGCGAATTAGTTCGCATAGAATTATAGTACGTGTAATTAATACTGCCATAGTTAATTAAATACGCATCTACTTTATTGGCCTCTGAGTACTCTATTCTACAATTAGTAAGGGAGTATAGGCCTAACGGGTGGGCCTACTGTGTAGGCCTACATTATAGGCAGTCGCTCAGTATAGGAATTGTATAGGAATTCGTTCAGGAAGTGCTCACTTCATTCGTTCAGGAAGTGCTCACTTCAGTCGTTCAGGAAGTGCTCACTTCAGTCGTTCAAGAAGTGCTCACTTCAGTCGTTTCTGGAAGTGCGCACTTCAACCGCTCTGGAAGTGTACACTTCAACCGCTCTGGAAGTGTACACTTCAACCGTTCTGGAAGTGCTCTCTTAGACTGTTCTGGAAGTGCTCACTTCAGTCGTTCAGGAAGTGTACACTTCAGCTTCCCTGGAAGTGCGGACTTCACTCTTCTGGAAGTGCACACTTCAGTCGATAAAGCTGACGTTAAATCAATTTCGTCTTTCAAATGGATATTAGTGACTGGAATTCTCAGAATTTGAATCCGTCATATCTCCTGTCGTACACTAAACCGATGCAGCCATTAGCAAGCTCTTCTGTTACGTGTAGCTTATCAAATCGATCAAACAGAATTCAAATTCTCACGTAAAGCTAGGGACGTTATAGAACTTAGATACACTTGTTATATTATTACATGTAGTTTACTGATAAAATATATATAGAAATTAACAACAGTACAATTATACAATGTTTCAGTTAAATATTCTTGTGTTTAATAGTAATAACTATAATAACCTCTGATAATTTCTATAGCGGTGTCATGGCCGGTGTCCGGTCTTCGAGACAGCTTTATAGGTTCATGGCAGGTTATTAGTAGTCATTTCCATGGCTGATCATATCTTTGCTATTGATATGATTGCTATTGTTTGCAAAGCTTTGTATCAGTTTTCTCAGACCAATGGCATAGCCAATAAGTTTCCCTTCGAGGAATGATGATCAGTGTAAAAATTCTCAATTTTAAATTCTGTTAAACGATAAGTAATTGAATTGATATAATTCTATCGTAAAATTTACATCGCTTGGCAATGTTAATTCTGTTCTGTTACGCGTTAATTCTTGCTCAATATTGTCATGAACGACAGTAGCACTCATATCGTTGTTGTTATTATTATGTTGATACGGCTTAAATGTCTTCGCACCTGGACTTCCTGTACAGACTACTTATCGGCCTGCACTTGAGCGTTAGACCAGGTAGGATAGAACATAGAATTTAGGCTATTGCTGTTATTATTATTATTATTTATTTTAATGTTATTATTTAATAATAATTTTTTAAATGCCCTGGGCTGTATGAGGCCCTGGGTTAAAATATAAGATAAAAAAGACTTTATTTAATTAAAAGAAAGATGAAAAAATATTTAAAATAGTTCCTCTACGCTCTGGGAGGCCGCATTCGCTAATGTGCCACGAATGCATACAGCATTAAAACGCTGGAGTGCAACAGATAGGCGCTGCCATAGAAAGGCTTTTTCAAGCTGGTCGCCTGTAATGGCACTGGTTCTCCTGCCTAATTCGTTTAAGAAGTAAGACGCGGCAAAGTTGATGGGGCCCAACGTCTCAAAAGCAATTGGCAGGAAGATGTAGCTGCTAGAGACTGCGGCATTATTATAATAATAATAATAATAATATTATTATTATTACTATTGTTATATTATTATTATTGTAATTTTATTTTATCCTGGTGTAAAGAACCTGGGGTTTGATAAAAGCGATTCTAGCAATATTTCCTGAATCGCCGCCCGGCTACTCGAGGTCATCAATCGGCTTAAAAGAATTGTTGAAGCAGACTGCATTAAATCTTTGCAAAGTCATGGAAAGCCTTTGCCAAAGAAAAGATGTCTTTCGCTTATCGCCGGTTTGCTCTGCAATACGTCTGGCTATGCCATTGTAGTCAACTATATCGGGATTCATGGGGCCCATGGTTTCAATGGCCACCGGAACAACTTAATACCCTAAGGATAGATCGCGGTATTTTCCACCTTCTTAGAAGCAGCAAGTTCAGCAGCTCCACCGGCAGTGACTGAAGTCGTATTCAGATAGGAATTTGCCATAGTGTCAATAACCGTGACATCCCAAACGGCATATTTACCATTGCACCAAGGCACTAAAGTCATGCCATCCGGACGCTTGCCGTCTGATCTGGACAACCCGATTGGTTCCTTGGAGGGAGGGATAATTATTATTATATTCATTAGGCCTATTATTATTATTCTTAGTGTTATTATTATTATCATTATCATCATCATCATCATCATCATCATCATCATCATCATCATCATCATCATCATCATCATTATCATCATCATCATCATCATCATCATCATCATCATCATCATCATCATCATCATCATCATCATCATCATTACTATCATTATTATTAACAGGGAAGACTGAGTTGGACACGCAATGTCACAGAGGACAGTATCACGAGCCAGCGTGTCGCGTCACGCCACAGAGCTACGAGTGTGACTGTGGCCCTGGCTTCACATGGAACACACGCACGTGTGTCGGTATGTATGGACCACCAAGCCTTAATATAGATTAAAATAATACTTCTCAGATAGTCCCAGACTGCCTTAATCCTCATTTTTTGCTTCTTACGACAAGTTCAATTCACGGTTGAAACTTCGTCATTAGTGGCCAGGTAGCAATACAGGAATGTATGGATTGCAACGTGTTCATATATTTTGAAGCGCCGCTCTATGAAACACAAGAGAACACTAAAAAAGTAGGGCTAGATGAGAGGGTTAAAGATCGAATTAGCAGCCTAGATATAAAAGGCATAAGAAGGTATAACAACCGGACGTATGTAACTCTGGAATATGATCGACCAGATGGTTTAAACACTGAACTCAACTTTGTTAATTGTCCCTCCATTGTCACAGATATTATGTTCGCTGTTATAAATCATAATATAAGACCTATATACAAATATGTGTATACTTGTACAATATATTTAAGTCATTATCCTTTAAGTTAGTGTCATCCTTAGGTGTACATGTATATTATTATATAGAATTATTATCGGTTAGTATAATTATTATAATATTACTATAATTATTATAATATGTATATATATATGTATATATAACGTATATATATATATACATATATATATATATATATATATATATATATATAATGTATATATATATATATACATTATATATATGTATATATAATGTATATATATATGTATATATATACATATATATATATATATATATATATATATATATATATAATGTATATATATAATGTTATAATACATTGATTGACTTCATTGTCTCACGGGTGCATCAGCGAATGGTTTAGACTCAGTATATCAGTTCTCGGGCTCAAGACTCTCTCAGCATGTCAGTCTAATCAACAAACCACTCAATCAGCTCGAAGCTTTCTCCGTTAGTCTATGGGTGAAGGTGCCCGCTCCTGAGCACAGGGGCGCCATTCTGTCCTACTGTACCCCCTCTCACGCCTCCCCCAACCACCCCTACTGTAGCCTGAGGCTCTTCAGTGGACCGGCACTGAGCATGGATCTCCTATTCACTACAGTATCCGTGGATTGGACGTTACGGGCGGAGCAGTGGACACACATAGTTTGGTCATGGTCTTTTATTAGTAAGTAAATTAATAATAAAAATAAGAAATAATAAGAATTACATAATTAATGATAATAATAGCTTATTTTTCTAGTGTTCTCCATGGTGTCATGCGCAAGACACTTAATAATAATAATAATAATAATAATAATAATAATGATAATAATAATAATAATAATAATAATAATAATAATAATAATAATAATAATAATAATAATCTCCAACAATTTCTATAGCGGTGATATGGCCCGTGTCCGGTCTTCAAGATAGCTTTAGGGATTCCTGGCAGGTTACTATTAATCCTTTCCATGGTTAATTATATCTTTGCTGTTGATAGCGCCAATCTCCAGCAAGCTCCGATACAAGATTAACTTCCATGGGCCCAAGGGGATATCCATCATTACTTGAATTTGTTTTGATGATAAACTGGAGATTTAACTCTTGGCCTCTCTCACCCATTAAACCAAGTTATAATATAACAAAATGCATAATATGCATAAAATATCACTTATGGATTAATAGTAATTGGTCACTACACTATTTTATAAATATATTAATAAATATATGCCTGAATATTCAGTAATCATAGAATCCTTTTGAACCTGCCTTAAGACTCACCGGTTTGGACTTGCCTCTAGTGCTCGTTGTTGTCATGGATGACTGTAGCACTCTAATCATTGTCATGGTATGTTATGCTATAAATAGATTTAAACAGAAATAGCTATAAAAGTTAAACGAATGGAAAATTATCAAATAGGGGATTGACTGATAACATGATGTAGGACAGAGAGGATTTGAGACAGTCTATTCGTATGCCGACCGTAGTGAAACTGGGACTCAATGGAAGATGATGATGATGACGATGACGATGATGATGATGCTATAAATAGATAATAAATGAGATATATTGTTACAGTCTCGTTTGTTTAGACGGATCTTGGGGACTGACTGTTAACGGAGATGCCTCATTCACGGGAACCCTTCAGGACTCATTGGACCGGATGTCCCTACCCGCTCATGGACAGCTTATCCTGGGACAAACGATTCGCCCAGGATCCGCTGCAGGGGATTCATGGCGCTTCGATCCTTGTTGTCCATTCGTCGGTCAGATTGGATTCGTGAACGTGTTCAGCGGTGTTCTTAATGAATATTCAATAGTTGACCTATATACGGACTGTGGCCTACATAACTGTGGTGACTTTATAGAGTGGGCGGAGTTTAGAGGCGGAGCTAGAGGAGCCGTTAGAATGCTGTGGCCTTCGAATATATTCGGCAAGTAGAATGACGCTCTATACCTACGTAATGTCTTAATCTCTTAATGTATGATCTTTATTCACCTAAATTCATGGCAGCAAGAACAGAAAAAGAAATGAAAAAATAACGAAGGAACAGAATAACATAAATTACGGATTCACCATTAAAGAGTCTGCAAGTAAAAAATATAAACTAAAATAGCCGTTTATCTTAGGATCGACCTTCAACAATCTAATTAGGTCAAAATATATGTTTAATTATACGTGCAGTTTACGATTGATCTATTCTTCACTGTCTTGATAATGATGTCTTGATCTCTTAATGATACGCGCAGTTTACGATTGATCTATTCTTCACTGTCTTGATAACTTCGCATTTATATTATTTTGCATTATTATCCCATGTGCAGTATTCATCTCTTCTTTCTAAGTTTCTAGGTGCAGACAATCTCTTCCAAGAGGAAGGTTTGTCCACTTATATCTGCATTCATCAACGTTCGATATAGTATCAAGACTAGCTTAGGAAATGTACTGTAAAATCTTTTAACGATACTGCTTTGATATCGTTTAAGTTATATATTTATAATTAATCTAATACTATTTTAAAAAATGCAATTTAATACTTTTCAAATAGTACCTAAGCCTTATGAGTGATAAACTAATAATGAATGATCGATGCTTGCTTAATCACGATATCTCTCTTAGTGCACTGCCTACTGCCTACTAGCAGGTCCGTGATGTATAACGCCTCCACTCATTCATGTCCATATACGAGTGGATCTTTAAATCATCAATAACATTCCTTTTGATATACTAAAATTCTTAGTGGATTCTGCTTATGACGAGGTGGGCCCCCTATGCCCCCTATTCATATATATATATATATATATATATATATATATATATATATATATATATATATATATATATATATACAGAAATCTGCGACATTATAGCAATGCTGCTGACAAGATCGATATAATATTATATATATATATATATATATATATATATATGTATAGATAATATTATATATATAATAATATAGATATAATAATATAGATAATATTATATAATATATATATATATATATATGTATATATGTATATATACATGTATATATACATGTATATATATATATTTATATAGATATATAATTATATATATGTGTGTGTGTGTATATATATATATATATATATATATATATATATATATATATATGTATATGTATATACACATTAGAGAATTTGTTAACAAATTTTCACCTATATTTTCATGCATTGTATTCTCAGATAACAGAACGTGTTTCACAAGGGGAGTGGCTCACAGCTCTTGTCAACAGCATTGCAATAATGTCGCAGGTTTGTAATGCAAAAAACATCTCTGCGGCTCTGCATGCTCCCTTTACGTGACTACTTAAATATAAATGCAATTATGCTAGCCAACTAAGTAGCTACAAAATAGTTAAAAAGCTGGTAAAGCTAATGTTAACGTCAGTTTCCTCACTCGAAAGCGAAATCACTGACGGGCGAGCCCAGGATTTGAACCCCGCATATACTGATCCGCGGTCGATTAGCTTACCAACAATTAATAACTTATTAATTAATTAATTAATTAATTAGTAACTGTTATTAATTATTTAGTTAATTTTAAAGTAGCTACAACAAATGTAATTAAATTTCGCCACTGCAATAAAAGCGCCATAATGTCCGTTTTTTTGATAGATACACGCCAATATGGAGGGTCTTAAATCTATCAAACAAATACCGCATGAATATCAAATCAATTAAGTAAAAATTTCTTTTAGACTTTCAACTAAAGTTTGATTTAGGTGTATAAATTGCTCAATAACTATAATAAACATATAAGTAAATATTTGTTGCTATGTGGTTGCATGGTTGATTGATTGATTGATGATTGAGTTGATTGATTGATGATTGAGTTGATTGATTGATTGATGATTCTGTTGATTGGTTGATTGATGATTCAGTTGGTTGATCAATTGATGATTCAGTTGAGTGATTGATTGATGATTGAGTTGATTGGTTAAATGATTGATGATTGAGTTGATTGATTGATTGATTATTCAGTTGGTTGATTTATTGATTGATGATTGAGTTGATTGATTGATGATTCAGTTGGTTGATTGATTGATGATTGAGTTGATTGGTTTATTGATTGATGATTGAGTTGATTGATTGGTTATTAGGCGTTTACTGCACGGAGGATTGGACAGATGGCGTGCTGTGGCCTCGCACAGCTGCTGCTACAACAGCAGCTGTCAGCTGCCCGGGTCTGAAATCTTCAGGTATGTGGACTTAGTAATGACGTTAGTTCATCTCTCTCTCTCTCTTAGTGCACTGCCTACTGGCAAGTCCATGGTATATAGCGCCTCCACTCTTTCCTCTGCATGCTAAGGTTAACGTCAGTTAGCCTTAGCTTTACTCGAAAACGATGTCAGTTACGGGCGAGCCCAGGATTTGAACCCCCTACATACTGATCCGCGGTCGTGTATCTTACCGACTAGGATAATTGCATAGATAATAGGATAGTAAGATAGTAGGATGGGACGCATTCTAATGGGGAAATTTTACTCTTTTTTGAGTCATTGCAGGCAGAATGGAAGGAAAAAGAAGCAGAGACAGGCCGAGGTTAGGAAGTTTTGATGATTTAAAGATCTACTCATTTTTGAACCTGAATGGGAAAACGGAAGACAGAGAAAAGTGCCATGCCATGGACCTACCAGTAGGCAGTGAATTGAGAGAGAGAGAGAGAGAGAGAGAGAGAGAGAGAGAGAGAGAGCGAGAGCGAGAGATATCCCGACTAATTTGTGCGACTAGTGATATTCTTTCACTTCTTTATATGATCATACTCCCGAATTACTTGAATTGCTTATCAGAGTGGAGTTTCTTCTGTCGTATTTGAAATGATGTCTTTCAAGAAGGAAATTTACAATGCTCTACTTAAAACATACCTGGTATTGAGTTTAAAGTTTTCATTACTATTAATCAGTTCATTTGTCTCTGTGAAATTCTTAGTTGTTTGCCATTTATTTTCAATTATTTATTTCCTTACATAAATGATATAATATTAAGCTGCCGCAATAATACATTTAAAACTAAACCGGGATTTAAGGGATGATGATGATGATGATGATGATGAATATATTTAAAAATACTTTATTCCTTAAATTAAAAATTAAAATACTCTATTAGTACATGAGCGCCGTTGATAGGACTCAATACGTTAATGAGTGAAATATTTATAAGAAATCTATGTGAATGTCATTGTAACTCGTTAAAATAACTTATAATAACTCGTTATTTTAGCAGCGTTTGTAAGAAGAAGATGTGATCTGACTTCAGACAAAGAGGGCCTGTGGTCGAATCCCGTGCCTGACGATTGTCTGCAACCCAAGCTTCGCTTCATTATACTCGCTGTAATGATTTCAATATTACATATGTTAATCTTATACCGAATTGTGTCTGAGTACCTTTAGAATGAATCAACCGTTCACTGAACGTGTAGCAAGAGGCTACTAACTTATATTTGAGAAAAACAGTTAAACACCAATTGAGAAATCACGGGCTCAACCGGTGATGCGATCACTTTGTAAGAAAAAATCCCAGGGTGATGGAAGGTTATTCTTAAATTCGCGCCGGCTGCAATTGATGCGCCAACAAAAGGCAACGATTACTAATAACCATGGAGAGCAATGGAGGAAATAACGAAAACTACAAAAGCAGAAACCAAGAAAGGAAACTATGTAGCACATGCGGTATGTCACGTGTGTAACTATACGAACAAAAAAATCAACTTGTTGGATAACTGAGTGATTTTAGAAAGTTATTAAACGTTCGTAACCTAAGAATATGTATCTTGGATTTGTCGTTTTGTAGAACAAAGAGTAATTCAAAATCTTAGTGTCTGGTTATCGTTCTCTAGAATTTGTATTTACTTAAATAGTGTATTTACTGAAGTTTTGTTTATTTACTTAAATAGTGTATTTACTGAAGTTTTGTTTATTTACTTAAATAGTGTATTTACTGAAGTTTTGTGTATTTACTTAAAAACTTAAACTTTTTATTAAAGAGTATCTTTGAAATTATTTAGTAATTGAAGTAAATCAACTAAGGAAACGTAACAAACATTTTCCCATTCCATTGTGATTCAGCAGATAGATTAGACATTTGAGTTTTCATAAAGAATTATTAGTTTAGATATTTTAAGTTTTAGAGAGAATTATTAGTTTAGATATTTTGAGTTTTTACAAAGATTTATTAGTTGAGATATTTTGAGTTTTTATATAAGAATTATTATATTTGTAATCTATCTATCCCGGTTCGTTATTAAAACTTTAGCTTCAGAGCATAGTTTAGGTTATTAAGGTTATTTTCTAGGTTTCTATTGTAGGTTTTTTTTATAGGAGTATGGCCTTTACTAAGGTCAGAAGATGTTTAGGTACTAGCGTTTATTGATTCCAGCCGCGCTGATCGGACAGTAAAATCTCGGACATTCACTGGACTGGTTATACGGAAAATGATGTAAATTGCTTAACGGATTAAACATGTGGTATTAAAACTGATAGATATCAACATAGTTGATCATTTCACTATAATGCGTGTTTACTTTACTTTATCATTTCGCCATAATGTGTGGTTTTTAAATATCTACTTTCATTAACTTATTAACTTACATTAACTGTCATCCTATTGTAGCTTCAAGAATTGCGAAGGGAAGGAGCTCTTGTGAAGGATACCATGATTCTTCAGAGTGCTTCTGAGCTTAACAACATCACGTCATCCCTGCAATACAGTAATGCAGTAGAGCTCCAATCTGTCATCCGCTGTGTACAATCTATCGTCAAGTTACAGGTTTCTGATATTCCTCTTACAACTGTCTCTAGACTAAATGTCATTTCATAAAGTAAATTTTTAAATAAGAAAATTACAGTATAAAGCTATTGATATAAAATGATACACATATTAAAAAATAATTGTTTCGCCAAATTCATGGCAATAAGAAACACATACAACAGAAATCAGACGCAACACAAATCAACGTAAAGAAAATAAAGAAAATAAACATATATAACTAGAGTACCAAACGCAATCCCTTCTCAAATATAATTATTATTAAAATTATAATAATAATAATTATAATTATTAGTATGATAATTGAAATATAACAGAAATTTTAATCTCAGAGGTCCATAATCATTTTATTTTATTATATTTTTATTTGCAAAAAAATACCTGTAGGAAATGCCTTGCTCGAGCTTCGCTATATCTCTCATAGCACACAAAATTTAGTATTTTAATAATAATATTAAAGTAAAAGAGAAATTTGACTGCTTATATACTAATGTATTTATTTGCTTATTTGAACTTGTATGTGTTTTCTCATCTATTGTACCAATTGTATGGACTATTGCATAGCATGCTTGCCTGAGAAGCCGGAGCCATCAATTCTAATCCCCGCCGGAGCGTCCCTGACAGCATCCCTTATGATAGGAAACAGACGTTAAACCTTGTACGTGTGCGGCATAGTCTGAAACAAAAAATTAAAACTACCTTAACTAAACTTTAAGTTTTATTGATTTAGGTTAAACAATTAACAGTAATATGAGCCACGGGACTGCTCGCTTACGGACCTCTCATTTTCCTTCGTCTTTGCGTATTGCTTTTAAAAGAATTAGTGCATTCTGAGGTCGTGAAACTGCTTGGGACGTCCCTGACATCACAATGGAGCGAGGAACCGGGCGCTAAATCTTCGTTCTATCCGGTATTGGTGATATTCAGACATTTTTGGTTGACTACAAAACGAGGTTGATATTCATTAGAGACAGGCTAAGTATTTCAACACTAGAGTCATTCTTTTGCAGGCACTGAAAATAAAACAGCAGGAGTACGGAAGTAAGCCCGGATTGAAGGAAGGAGAGATATCGCTGGATGGACAATTCCTTCCTTACGGATTGGATAGGGACGTGGACAGATACGTGTATCCAACACTCAGAGAAACTGCTCAGCTTTGTCAAGTACTGTATGGATTCCTTATTGAATGTCTCAGTAGCGTAGGGGTAACGTCATGAAGTTTTAAATGACAGACCCTGAGGTGAATTGAACCCGCCTGGGTTCGAATCCCAGCCGCGCTGATCTGAGTGTAAAATCTCGGACATTCACTAGACTGGTTACAAGGAAAATAGAATAAATTGCCTAACGGTTTAAACATGTGATATTTAAAGTGATAGATATCAACATAGTTGATCATTTCACTATAATGCGTGTTTACTTTTTTATCAACAATATTCGCTTATTCCAAATTCCGGTATTGGTGTTATTCAGATATAGCTGAATCGCCATTGAACCGACATCGCCACTGGCTGAAGCCAATGGCGATGTCGGTAAGATATTCGACCGTGGATCAGTATGTGTGGGGTTCAAATTTTGGTCTCGTCCGTCACTGACATCGCTTTTGAGTGCGGAAACTGACGCTAACATTAGCTAGTTTTATTCTTGCATTCCAAATATATGATTCAATAAATGTTACATAAATGTTCAGCTTTGAAATAAATTACATGAATTTTAAATACTAACACATATAAGAATAAAATCTACGCTTATGAATAAGTTGTTATGAATAAATCAGAATTAAATCTACGCTTATGAATAAGTTGTTATGAATAAGTCAGAATTAAATCTACGCTTATGAATAAGTTGTTGTTGAAGTGCTTAGCAGCAGTAATAGATCGAATGCTGGACCCAAGACACACATTTCTATGGAGATATTCGGCTCCTCGTGATTATATCACTGTTTCGCTCTTTAAAACGGTAGACTCTCTCATAGATATAGCGGGTTCAGGGCTTCTACTGCACTTCCAGAGAGGTTTAGGTGATGTCAGGGACGTCCTCAATATTGCTATAAAACTGAAATATATTGGTCAGTTAACAATTATAGTATTTAGACTATACAAATTTCCGGTTTAACGTCAGTTTCCCGCCTCGAAAGCGCGTCAGTGAAGGGTAGAGCACTGGATTTGAACCCTGCACTTACAGATACGTAGTCTGATGCTGTGGTGCTCTTGGCTCAGATCTTCGTTGTTTATTTTGTTGGAACCTAAATAGATCAAGTTTCGCCCTCTCTTTAATAATAACAACAATTAGAGTTCTACAGTGATCAATGACAACATTATTGAGTCAAAATCAAGCCGGTGAGCAAAAAGAAGGTCCAAAAAAGATGCAAATTCCAAAATCCAGAAAATCAGTTCAAAGTAAAGGGAATTAAAGAAAAGGAGTTTTCTCTTTTTTCAAAAAATGCTTTTTTTGTGATTTGTGCCTTGAAATGGACCAGACATTTGGACCCATCATTTGACGGTCTACCACAAAGAGATAAGGATGAGGAAGAGAGATAGAGAGAGAGAGAGAGAGAGAGAGAGAGGGAGAAGGAGAGAGAGAGGGGGGGAAAGGTGAAATGAGAGGGGAAAGAGTGTGAGATGAGAGTTGGAACATAATGCTAATGTGTTACAATTATTAAGTAAATGAATTAAGTGAAATCTTGCATTTTTGTATTACGAATAATAGAGGTTACTTGGAAATTATAATTTTTTAGTTGAGTTTACTATTTACTATTTTACTAAATTTTCCAGATGCTTTCAACTTCTAAACAAATATCGCTCGGTCATTGGGATACAATCATAACAACATAGTCATTTGCGCTTAGTTAGGCTCAGCAACTATGTTTATTTATGTATGCAAAGTATTTATTTATTTATGCATGTAAAATAAAGGTGAGGTACAAACTCTTTCAAACTCTAAATTTGGTGCAATTTTATCCTCTATATCATTGTTTTTAGACCGATGACAGGAAATAAACTACAATTATGCGACATCAGCAGAAATAGCTTCGTCAATTTGCTAAATATTGTTGGTGAAATGTTTTATAATTATTTCATAGAGTATTAAAATTGATTTATATTTCCTTTCTTTGACACTACATTTCTGTTTCTGTAACTTGGTCTGCAATATTATGCATGTCAATACATCATAAAGTTTATATATGCAAAGTGGCAGGTCCAAGATACATATTGTTACTGTACGTATAGTAAACGATTGGTCTATTCTTCAGTATCCCGGACCCAACATGGGAAATGAAGAATGATAATCATAATATACGTGACATTTTTATTGGTTACAGAATTTGAGGTTCAGTTGCAGTACGCTGTCATTGCTAAGTCAACTTCAAAACATTTTCGACCGCTTTATTCTAAACAGTTCATTGGTAGAGTTGTGAACAAAGTGTCTGGTGAAATCGTCGATATACACGATGGTGAAGTTGACGATGATGATGAAAATGATGAAAATTTAGTTGATGAAATTAAAGTACTTCCTGAGAGATTTAGAAATAAGACTGCATCATTTCGTATAAAAGGTCAGTCATTTAATTAACACAGGATTGATTGATTGATTTGTTGCATATTTTATTGTATTGTATTTATTATATTTTTATTATTTTCACTTACCACTTCAGCGGTGTCTGGCGGCATAATCCTAATGAATAATCTACCATCGTGAAGCTCAAGGCTTAAATTTGCAAGACCTGATTTCTCTCTTAACAGCATTAACCCGCTGTTCTGGTGAGCTGTTCGAAATCTAGCTCAGCAGAAATAAGATCTGTACCGGCGGACGCTAACTAAAATACCTAAATTTAAAAAAAAACAGCTAAATGTAACTGTCGTCAATGATAACATCGAGTACTATTGAATCAAATCCAAGTCGACAAGAATAAAGCAAACGGGCCCAAAAGCGGTGCAGAATGTAAAATTCAAAAGATAAGTTCAATCAAAGTTCAGTTTTTCTTAAAATAATATTTAAGATTAATAAATAATCTGAAATATGCATATTATGAAATTTCATAAAATTAATATGCATTTTGTATTGCATTAAGCCTGCATGCCTCCGGGTTGAGCCAATGGCTTGTTAGTAAGATGTTCAACAGCTTATCAGTATGCACAGAGTTCAAATCCTTTTAACTATTCTCTCTCTCTTAGTGCATTTATTAAAACTTTAATAATAAATAATAGGTAATATCATTAGTATGGCAATCTCTCTCTCTCTCTCACTCTTAGTGCACTGCCTACTGGCAGGTTCATGCTATATAACGCCTCCACTCATCTCTGTCTTCCGCTTTCCTCTTCGTTTCCACATATCAGTGGGTCTTTTAACTCTTATGATATACATGTAAAATAACTGCAACATCTTTTTTCTCTTCCAAATTCTGTATAGAGGTCAGCGTGATTTCTTTTGGAAGAATCTTTGTGGAAGACATATTTCATGGACTTCAGAACCGATAGTAAGTTATTATGTTGTTTATTCGTAGCCATTTATTGTTCGTGTAGAGTAAAAAATGGATGAAAAGGTAAAATGGTTCAGCCGTTCTGTTTACCGTGCTTATCGTATAAGGCGACTAAACTGTGACTGACGAAGACCTGGGTAGCTGCCTCTGAATTATTCCCAAGATAATCGCATAGTAATAAGAGCATAGTAATTTGATGAGATCTAAGTATTGATCTATAGAAGACGAAATACCAATAGATAATCGACAGAATATTGGTAATATCATCTGAGGCTGATCAATTGAAAAATAAATGTTTGTAAAGTTTTAAAGTCGGAATTGTAATAACAAAATTAATTTTTCAACGATTTTTATACATTTCTAAATCAACTGGATTTAGCTTCGTGCTATCTTGGTAATCTCACATTGTATTCGTTTAGCTCTAGACAAAATGAATTCCTGCATCGCTTCGTGTTTTTCAAACGACATAAACAACGGTTCACACAAGGATATCTGGATGTGGTAGACGAGACAGACCAAGGCCCCGCTGTACAAGCTGATTTCGCCTTGCCTCAAAGTTTTGTAAGTACAATTTTAATATATTATAAATTAGTAAACGAATTTTCTACTTTTAGCACTTCAATTAACAAAGAAAAGTACTTCAATCAACTAAAGAAAAGTACTTCAATCAACTAAAGAAAAGTACTTCAATCAACTAAAGAAAAGTACTTCAATCAACTAATGAAAAGTACTTCAATCAACTAAAGAAAAGTACTTCAATCAACTAAAAAGTAGAAATAAAAGTAAAAGTATTTTTTGTTGAGAATCTAAAAGTAAAAGTCATAATTTTTAGGAATTACAAAGTAAAAGTAAATGTATTTATTTCCGGTATCAAAAAGTAAAAGTATTTTTTCAAATTATGAAGTGCAATTGTTTTTAAAATATGTCAACGTATAGATCCATATTAACGTCAGGAATATGTTAATATAGAAATCCCATATGTGGAAGTAAATGTCAAATCACATCGTAGCATATCTTAATCATACCGTAATAATATCATATCGTATATAACTATATATACTATATGATATTACATATATTGTAATACAGCATGTCAGGTAAGTACTTATTTATTAATATATTACTGGATTACTTTGCGCCAAGTTGGCACAGTTAAGGAAATCCAGTAATATAAAGAATTCTATTTGATAACAAAGCGGATACTAGGTTTTATTTTTCGTACAAATTCTTGATATCTTGGGATATCTGTCACGTAAGACAATATTAAATTTTGTCAGCCAACCGATTATCGAATTATCGAACTATTATCGAACAACGATTCTCTCTCTTAGTGCACTGCCTACTGGCAGGTTCATAGTATATAACGCGTCTACTCATCTCTATCTTCTGTCTTTCTCTTCATGTCCACGTACGAGTGGATCTTAAATTATTTAAAACATTCCTTTTGATATACCATTATTCTTGGGAGATTCTGATTTGACGAGGTGGACACCTTAATCAAACAGAATCCCCTCACGTCTTCCTCAACTTCAACTAACATTTACTGGGCAGAGGCGTCATTCCCTGAGAAAAAATCCTGTTTACCCAGATTTACCTAGATTAACAACGATTGTCGAATGAAATATTGTCTGTTTTGCATCCAGGAAGGTAACAGATCGTTGTTAAGATGTGTGGCGGCAGTCCCGCTTGGCGACGCTTGGGTTTGGTCAGAGGTAAACTGTAGCACTGAACTTGTGCAGTCATCACTCCACCTGTCAGTCCGGTGCCTCTGTCCTGGAGGTGGATTTGTCGGACTCTTCTCTCTCTCAGTGGACGCTCAGGTAGTCCTTAACTCTTTCATTACTAGGATTATTTTTGAAACTAGAATAAAGCGACGCTATTGGTCAGTTTGGATGCTAAGCATTCTGGGTAATTGGTCTCTCTCTCATCCAGACTGCTGGTAAAATAAAGGGTTGTTATTGAAAGTCATAAATACTTGTAATAGGAGGAGGGCTTCACAGTACCAGCAGTAAAGAAAGGGTTTAAGGAAGTTTTCCAGTTCTGGATTTCATGAAGCGTTGTTTAAGAATACAGGGAGGCTATATCAGGCTAGAATTGAAGAAACATTTAGCAAAGGATAAGAATGAAATGCTAGAAGGACTAGTGTAGGGATGAAATATGCTTATAAAAAGGGAATAGCAAGAAACTGTTTTCCAATGTAGAGGAGTTGAGTGAAGACATTAATTAAAAAATAACTTATATCTAACATTCCCAATCTCAGACTGTCTCTGCTTCTCTTTCCTTCCATTCTAAATGTACATTATACGACCTGTTTCAGTAAATTATCTCTCCTTAGAATGTGCCCTATCCAGCTCTTCTTGTTACTTAAAATGCATTTAGCAACGGTCTATCTGTATCAACTTTCCGTAAATAAACACTTAAGAAATCACAACAAACTGCATTAAAACTTCTAATAACTGTTTTCAGGTGCTTTGCATTGATATATGGCTATTTATTTCATATTGCACTGCATTAGTATGGCATTGTATCCCGATGTATTTGTATTTCTTAAGACTAGAGACAATACTTTGAAGGGCTGCTAAAACAGGGAATAGCCCATCCATACACTTTAAACAATATTTGGAATGGATTTGCTCGTTGTGAATATGAACTCTATAGGATTGAATGACACTTTTTCTGTTCTTATTAAATTGAATTGGATTGAAAAATAATATTCACCAATATGTAACTAAATGATGCGCAAATGTTTTAGGTAGATGCAGTGGCAGCTGCGGGTCGTTATATTACCATACCATCCTATATAGGAAGCTCCGCTTCTGTGTTCTTCTGCTTACTCACGTTTTTCTTGATACTGCATTATAACAGGTTAGATATCTTAATAATTTATCTTATATATATATATATATATATATATATATATATATATATATATATATACATACTATATATAATCATACATATATATACATATGTATATATATATACATGTATATATATATACATGTATATATATATACATGTATATATATACATATGTATATATATATACATATATATATACATGTATATATATATATATATATATATACATATGTATATATATACACATGTATATACATGTATATATACATGTGTATATATATATACATGTATATATATACATGTATATATATATACATATGTATATATATATACATGTAGATATATTTACATTTATATATATATACATGTATATATATATATACATGTATATATATATACATATGTATATCGATGTCTTAATAATAATAATAATTTATTAAATTGTCTATCTCTTTTTAAGAATTGCAGTCTATTAAAACAGTTTAATTGCGTGTAGTTGAAGCAGTTTATTTATATATCAATCAATCAATCAATCAATCAATTCATCAGTCAATCAATCAATCAATCTTTCAAACAATCTTTCAACCAATCTTTCAATCAATCAATTAATCAATCAATCAAACAATCAATAAATCAATCAATCAATCAATAAATAAATCAATCAATCAAACAAACGTTACTGAATTAATTGAATTGAATATCGCTGAACACACTTCCAAACTACTTCTCCGTTCTCCGTTCTCCTAAGTTCTCCGAAGAGGTAGCATGCTACATTTGAGCGGTGTCAAGGCATTGATAACTCTATAAAACCATTTTCTTCTTTTATAATCTTCCTTTCACAGGATCCTGTCTCCACACTCAACAACGCTTGATAGATTTGCTGTTTGTGTCTACCCGTCGAATTTACTTGGGCTATACATATAGATTATCAACTTGTGAGTGAAGATAGTGAGACACCGTCGTCGTTGTTGGTGTTGTTGTTGTTGGTGTTGTTTTTGTTGTTGGTGTTATTATTGTTGATGCTGTTGTTGTTGTTGTTATTGTTTATAAAGACTTTGCATATATTCAGAAGCAGGACAAAGACTGCAACTCTGCACACGAACTTTTGCATGGCTATCGTTGGAGGTCATCTGTCCATCATGATAGGAGTGGATCAGGATATAGAGTCCTGGGTAATTTATCTACAGCAGCAGTAAATGTGCATGCATTAACTGTCACTAAACGTTGAAGATCTATATTCGACGCAATTCTAGCAATTTAAACGTATAAATTATTTGGTCTTAAAAGCGAATGAGAATTAAAAAAAATTTTTTTTTGAAAATCATCAATGCATTAACAATCATCAATCAATACATAAAAATATTGGTAGTACACAGTTTTAACTTCTCTTAAGTCCAATTTGATCGACATTACACATAATTAGTGAGAATAATTTACATTAGTCATAGTTAGTGAGAATACTTGACACTAGTCATAATAAATAAGAATACAAGCAGAGCATGTGCTAGGATACGAATTTGATTCTTCAAATTCTGAAATTAAAAATTACTTATTTTGTTTACCGAACAGATAACCTGCATGATCTACGCTATTGTTCTTCATTACTTCTTCCTGGCTACCTTTCTTTGGCTGCTGAACGAGACTTTTAATCTCTACACGGTGGTCACGTATGAAGCCCATTCACACGGGCAGAGCTCTGCAGGTGGAATAGAAGTCAGATATTATCTTATTGGATGGGGTCTGACAATCTATTCTTCATCTTCTTTGTCTTTGATATTCGATCGCGTATCTGTATGTGAGGGTTCAAATCTTGGGCTCGCCCGTCACTGACATAGCTTTCGAGTGAGGAAACTGACGTTAACATTAGCTTTACCTGTAATCTCAGTTGAACTAGGATCGGGATTATAAACTTTTTGTAGTAATTTCTGGAGCCTAAGCGTTCACCAACCGGATGCCCTTTATTTTGGTTTGGATCTTAGCACTGCTTTGTCGCCTTGTAGGACACGTGCAGTCCATGGCCGATCCATTCTTCATCAACCCAATCACAACAGGTCTGATAATGTAATAATTTGTTAAATTATGTTCGTGGTGCTATATCTCTCCCTCTATTGAGCTGCCAGTTTGTATCTCTATGTCTGTCTTTTCTGGATTTTCGATTTTTCATCGTTTTAAACCTTATTGTGCTCACCGGCTTGGAGTTGTATTAATAGTGCTCTATTTTGTCATGGGTGACAGTAGCACTATAAATGTTATTTATTGTATGTTATGTTCTGTCCTTCTGTGCGTCTATTTGTTCATTTGTGTATCTTTCTGTCTATTTGTCTGCCTGTGAATCTCTCTCTCTCTCTCTCTCTCTCTCTCTCTCTCACTCTTTCTCTAAGTCTGTCTATCTTTGCTTCTGTATATCTGTTTGTATACATGAGTGACGTTCGAAAGCTATTTTGCATAAAATTTACTTAACAAGGTTCAAGCTTTCAACTTTAGATTCAATGTTTAAAGAAACAGCTTACAAATAAAATGTTGTATAATACTTTGCGACGTGATCTTTGTTTGTGATCGCATTATCTACCTGACGTTGCAAGCCATTAAGTTGAACGAGCAAGTCGTTAATCGAGAAAGTAATTTTAAAAGCAAGCTGAAATAAGTTTATAAGTAACCAATTAGCTGCCCTCAAGTTAACGGATTCTTAATTTTGTAGCCAAACGAAGAGCGTAAAATTAAATTACAATCACACCAATTGAAGTCCGCGAAAACCTTAATTCTTAACATTTTGCAGTAATTCATTTATAATTTACAGTTATTTCCTGTAGCGTTTAGAATATAGATACACTATTGGGATACTGTTGAAGTCAAGGTTTGGCAGTGCGTGTTAGTTCAATTGAGAAGAGTAATGACTGTGGCATTTATTTAATCACGTGTTTCGGCAGTCGGAATTTTGGATTACGTTAAAATATAAAAATATAAAAATGTTACTGGTAATGTAATTTGTGTAATATTGTAGTGTTACCAATGGCTCTAGTCGGCATAATGTTAGCGGTGGAGGGAGAAAGTTATCTGTCAGATGACATGTGCTTCATTTCCGCTCAACATATCCTTATATTTGTTGGGCCTGTCATCGTCTTCATTGCGGTATAACTAGGAATATACATACATAATTATATATATATATATATATATATATATATATATATATATATATATATATATATATATATATATATATAATCCTTATATCTCAAGCTCTATTCACCCTATGTTTCGCACCATTTTGCAAGTCTATGGTGTTTTCAACCTACAACGGAAAGTGGAAGTAGTAGAACATGAGCGAAGATCAAGGAGGCAGAGAGTTCCAAATAGTAAGAGCGCAGAAAGAAAATGAACGTCTACCTGTCGAAGTGAGAATATTAGGAATTTTGAAACGTTTGGCTTCGGATAAACGAAGTTTAGGTATGATTAAAGGCAATGCCTTATCAATACCTAAATGCAATTCATTGCAAGAAAAATATAGTTTCTGATGTGTTTTCACTTTAATTTTCTTGAACGTTTCTCAGTCGTCTCTTACAACAAGTACAATTTACGGTAAATTCGTTCGTGGCTCGGACACAACACGGGAAATGAATTAAACATATAGGAAATTCTCTAAAACAGATAGAAATTCGCATTTTAACTGCAAAAACATTGCGCAAAACACACATTTTTTATCCTTGTTTTACTCTCTCTCTATCAATCGTTGATTTAGATATCTGTACTGGTTCTGATCATCACGGCTAAGGAACAACGAGAGAGTTCTTACTCGAAGAGCACGAAGACAAATAAATCTATATCGTAAGTCCTTTTTCAAGTAAGTCTTTCTCTGGCAAGCTTAAGACATATCTTTTCCAAAATAGACATATTACATCTCTTCTAACCATTTCTTGACACCGGACCGGCTTTCATTTTAGGACCTTACTTCTCCTCAACACATTTCTTTTGCTGATTGGTCTGGGTGAATTGATCTGTAGTGATGTGTGCAGTGGGGACGTCTCTGACATATTTCTTGGATGAGGAAACGGACGTTAAACCTTTATTATTTATTATTATTCTCCACCTTTAAATCAGCGATGTAATTCTGCCAGTACTCGCCGGGTCAGCGTTCCGGGTCTCGTATAAAAGTACACAGCACTCGAGGATTTCATGTTTAATGTTTCGTAGAATATAACATGCAAAGAAATCTCAATACTGCATAGCAATTACACGCAGTAAAACAAGAAGCATGCTATAAAATACGTAAAATTACAAGCATCACAGATGATTGATTATAAAAACAACTTAATGGGATACCATTGAGCTACATTTGAGGGTCTACAGTTTATTACGGGATCCTTATTGGAAATAGTTTTAAGATCTTTAGAAATACAACTTCAATCCCTATTAACAATTTACGTAAAATATTTGTAGAAATTGAATGCACTGATAAATGGTGATAAAAGGGGTTTTCTCTACAAATGTCAATAAAGGCCACATTATGAGCTAGATCATAATAAAAGGTTCAACCTCATTTATGCTGAGGTACCCATGCTCTACTTGATAGATTGAAAATCTGGTTATCCTCTGACAGCAACTTTCTATTCGTGATATCTTTAGTTTTTTTATATTATCTCTTGCTTTTATAAGCGGATATATATAAAAAGGCAATTTTTTAATTTAAGATTGACACACTATTTAGAAATAATGTTTCTTAGCGGCCTTAAAGCTAATAACGTTTAATGTTCTACATTTTATAAAAGAAAGATATGAACCGAGAAATGTTAATTGAAACTTAAAATGATTTTACTATCATTAAAATACTTTTTATTTTTTCTTTTCTGTTTCAAATAGTTTATTTGTTAACACTGGTTGCTTTTGTTATTGCTATTGTTAACACTGTTTGTTAGGTTACCTGTATTTGTTAACACTTTGCTAACGTTTATTTGTTAACACTTATTTGTTCATCTCAGCACAGTTTATTCAAACAATAGGAAGGTGCATGTTGTTAGTCAAACTGACATCAATTTTAATAGGTAACACTGCTATTAAATGTTTTTTATTGAAATGTAACACTGCTATTAAATGCTTTTTATTGAAATGTTACCACTGCAGGTTATACTCTAGAGCTCTATGGACTCAGTCAGTCCTGTTGTCGACCTCTTGGATGTTTGTCATCCTGTCTCTCGTCATGAAGGGCGACATCATCAAATGGCTCTTTGCTCTGTTTGGCATCGCTCAGGTCTTTACTTTGGTTGTTTTCTTCAATATATTATCTTACTGTGTGAATCATTGTTATACAGTCAATTGTTGTACGACTGTTTTTCCTACTTGCACGCAGGTTAGTGCATCAGAAGAAAATGCAAGAGGTAAAACTCTGAAAGTAGGTACATCTACTTTCTTTTGCTTTTCTTTTTTTGTTTTTCCTCTTGCATTTTCTTCTGATGCACTAATCTGCGTGCAAGTAGGAAAAACAGTCGTACAACAATTGACTGTATAACAATGATTAATTTTTTCTGGGCTTACGTAAACGCTGCTGAAATCTTGTCGATCTTATGCAACTAGTTACTGCAAATTATAATTATTAATTTGAAAATTGACTACGGTATCATATGAAAGAGTTTCTGATCTAATCTAATCTAATGTAATCTAATCTAATGTAATCTAATCTAATGTAATCTAATGAATCTAATGTAATCTAATCTAATCTAATCTACGATACTCTAATCTAATCTAATCCTATCTAATCTAATCCTATCTAATCTAATCCTATCTAATCTAATCTAATCTAATCTAATCTAAGCTAATCTAATCTAGTCTAATCTAATCTACGATACTCTAATTTAATCTAATCCTATCTAATCTAATCTAATCTAATCTAATCTAATCCTATCTAATCTAATCTAATCTAATCGAATCTAATTATTTGACAATTTCTACACAATCTAAAAACCGCAGATACAGATAGTTACAATACTTCTAATAGTACATGTATATAACGATTACTAACAGTTCGTATAACAGATAAAGAAAAAAGCTCAAGATGGATAATTAATTAAGTTAATTAGTTAGCAAATTTACATATACTTAATTAATTAAGGTACGTAATAAAACAATGATAATAATAATAAAGGTTTAACGTTCATTTCCTCATCCAGGGATGATGTCAGGGACGTCCTAGTACAGTAAAGGAAGTTCTTCAACTATCTCTGGTTGTATGTGTGAACGTATGTGTGAATGTATACTCTTATCTATGTTTAACAGGGATTTTTCTTTCTGATGTTCTACTCAATTCTAACTGATCAGGTATGTCATAGAAATAGCTTAAATAAATAAATAATTAATTAATAAAAATAAGCGAATAAATAAATATAACTAGGACTAACTTAATAATGTTTGCACATAAACACTGACACATGTAATCTATTTTCCTTATTTCTCTCGTCAGTGCACTGCCAAGTGGCAGGTTCAAGGCACATATTCATACTCAAAGTCTGCTTTCCCTATGATACTATTTAAAGATCGATTATTTCTTTTAGAGCCCTGACGTATCGATTATCAAAGACATAGTGTATGTAGATGAACAGCGGCAATAGAAAGAAAAAGTTAAATTTTAATTAATTTTAATTCTTCGAGGTTTTCAATCATCAGCAGAGCCGCATGCTTCAACAAACAGCTGACCACTAGATGGGTTCAATTGTACTGACTGGTGGAAGAGTCGATAGCGCGCTTGTCTGATAAATGTGCAAGAGGCTTAGATTCGAAAACCCGCCGTACTTTTTCTGAAAATATACTTCCGTACTGATATGGACAATTTAAAAATAATAAAAACAATTAGAGTGCTACGGTCATCAATGACAACATCGAGCACTAATTGAGATAAGTTCTTCAGGGTAGTAATAATAACAACAATAAGGGTGCTACAGTCATCAATGGCAACATCGAGCACTATTGAGACACAATCTATTTAACTTACTTTTGTAACTCATAATTATTGCTGCTTAGGTTCAGAGCGCGTATTTCAGATGGAAGATGAGGAGAAGACATAGAGAAATCAATAGCGAGGCTCGACGACCTTCATTGGGTTCTTCTGAAGATCTTCACACTTCACTGTCACAAGCGAATGAGCGAATAGAACTGTACTCGGTTTAGCTGGCTGGAGCCAGTGGCGAAGTCGGTAAGATACTAGACCGCGGATCAGTAGACCCTATGTGCGGGGTTCAAATCCTGAACTCGCCCGTCACTGATATCGCTTTCGAGTAAGGAAACTGACGTTAGTCTTAGCTTTACCAGCTTTTTTATTTTTTTAATGAGTTCGAGATTGGCATAGTTCAGTCCAGACCATCAGTATCTTGCACAGACCTATAGTACAAAATCTGTGTTAACCGGTTTAGTATTGCACTTATAAAGATCCCCTAAAGATCTAAAGTTTCTGGATTTTATGGCAATGTTGCTCGTTGCTATTATTTAATTCAGACGGTAATGAATAATAATTTTACCCGCGTTGTGTCCGGATTGCTGAGGAATAGACCAACAGTGGACTGCACGTGTCTTAAGAGACGAAAAGACACCAAGATCCAAACCAACGTCAGAAAGAGCATTCGTGTTGGTGGGCGCCTACGTTCAAGAATTTCCAACAAAATTTTCTAAAACGAATAGAAAAGTAGGTCAATTCGTATCCCTACCCTTGACAAACTGACATTCAAGGGAAGATGATGATGATGATGTTAATGAAAACTAATTGCTATTTATATCTCTTACCGACATCGCCGCTAGCTGGAGCCAATGGCGATGTCGGTAAGATATACGACCGCGGATCCGTATGTGCGGGGTTCAAATCCTGGGCTTGCCGATCATTCACATCGCTTTCGAGTGAAGAAACTAACGTTAACATTAGCTTTTTTTAGCTTTTTAAATTAGTAGATAATTAATTATCGCAATTGGAAGAACAAATCGATTAACAACGAATGCAGTAAGGATTTCGTATGAAAATGTGCATATTTATTTACAATATTATATAGCTTGAGACAAATATAAAAAAGCTAGCAAATAGAATAACTTTCCTTTGATTGGCGTGATTTCCTGCTAGAGGAGGATCAGAAGGTGTCGGGTTCAAATCTGAGACTTGTCGCGTCACTGAAGTTCTTTGCAGAGATGAAGCATATTAAACTTGGACCCATTACAAACATTAGACACATTATCCATTAGACACATTGGACACATTCTTGGCAAATATCGAGATTTACGAAGTATTTCAGCTTTCTCAAGGAAGTCCTAAAAATATTTTGCTTCACTAAGCAATATGAAAAAATTAAATAAAAATGTTAAATAAATTATAAACAAAATTGTGATGTTGAGTTATACAAATATCACTAGACAAAGTCAAACCGCCTCCCGAGTCAAAAGGATTTAACGTTAGGCTCTGAGTCTGATTATGACACCAGGGACGCTAATAGGATTTTTTTTTATAATTACACGTTACATATAGACAAATAACTATGTCTAGGCTATTTACCTATTACGTTAACCAGTTTTCTGAGTAAATATATGCTTATAAATGCATAAGCATACATATATGCTTATAGGCCCTATATATATATATATATATATATACATATATACATGTATATATATATATATATTTATATATATATATATACATGTATATATATATATATATATATACATATATATACATGTATATATATATATATATATATATATATACATGTGTATATATATATCTATATATATATAATATATATATATATATATATCTATATATATATACTATATATATATATATATATATATATATATATATATGTAAATATATGTTTATATGCTTATTTAAACGTCAGACTAATATCAATAGATACTAATATTAAAAAAGTTTTCTTAATTTGTGGAAGTTAACGTAATCGATTAAGATCAAAAACGTAACTGATAGAAGTTATAGATAAAAGTAATTGATAGATGTAAGAGATAGATGTGAGAGATAGATGTAAGAGATAGATGTAAGAGATAGATGTAAGAGATAGATGTAAGAGATAGATGTGAGAGATAGATGTAAGAGATAGATGTAACAGATAGATGTAAGAGATAGATGTGAGAGATAGATGTAAGAGATAGATGTGAGAGATAGATGTAAGAGATAGATGTTACAGATAGATGTAAGAGATAGATGTAATAGATAGATGTAGCAGATGTAATTAATAGATATAAGTAATCGATACATGTAATAGATAGATGTAATCATGCCATGCTTTAATATACCCATGATAATATCCATGTTTTAACATTCTGTTCTGAAGCAATTATAGAAGTACTTCAGCCTTCTTCCTAAACATAGTAAATAGGCTATCTGTAGGACACTTACAAACACGTTGATCATAGAGCGCTTTCAAACACACGCTATCTTTACCTAATCTCTATTAATTCACCAATATGTGCACTGAACAAGTGTAGGTCAACCAGTGAACTGAGCTAGTGCAGGTCAACAGAGTGCAGTGAGCTAGTGCAGATCAACACAGTGCACGGGTGTATCCACAGCTTGCACATCTTCGAGATTTGACGCAGAACAGGCAGATAAGACCCCAGGGGAAACAAAATATGGCCGATAAGATTCCGAAACAGCTGTACTCCTCGATTATAATTCCTTTCTGAAAATAAAACAGCAGTTTCTTAACAAAAATCTCATAAAATCACCTTTCCCTTCAGTGCACTGCCAAATGGCAGGTTCAATGTACATATTCATACTCAAAGTCTGCTTTCTCGCTCCATAGGAGCACTCCTTAGATCAACAAATTAATCCCTTCACAGAAAATCACCTCTTCATTATGTTTTGCATTTCTATAGATTCTCTACGGATATTTATAAATGATTTGTTTATGGAAAAAGCATGGTATTAGCCGTATAAAAAACCTATGCTATGTGAGTGTTGTTGTGCTAGTGTTGCTATGAGAATGATGCCATGTAACTGATAAAAGGCGATTAAATTGAGGAATGTTAAGGATAAACCAATTAATATATCAACCTTCTTTTCCAAGCTCGTAGCGCACTACGATTAAGCAAAAGTAAAGCCATTGCGATCAACTTACGGATTAATTCATGATCTGTGCTTTGTGAAGTCAGATTAAGCAGTAAGCGTAAGGTAAATCTTGAAGCCAAAGTCAAGTTTAACGCAATTGTTACTCCCTAACATGACTATGTTAGTTTTTGTCTACACTGTCATCCTCATAGGCTTACTATTCAATAGCAACAACAATAATTATATTTTAGTTTTCTAAACTTTGCAATACATCATTTTAGTGTTAACCCTCACCCCTTGAATAAAAACATCATCGTATGCGGACAAATCTTGAAATAAGGCATAACATTAAAGATTGAGGTATGATATATTAAAAATAAGTACATACAAACTTATAAATAAATAGCTCGCTTAGAATGCAGTCAGATATTTTTTGTTCATTTGGTTATACCCATTACAACCGCACGTATTCACAAAGCTTGGATTCTTAGTAGCTATTTGTATATTTTCTTATTTTCTCATTTCACTCCATGGTTATTAGTAATCGTTGACTTTTGCTAGCGCACCAATTGCAGCCGGCGCGGATTTAAGAATAACCTTCCAACATCCTCGGAGTTGCTTTTCTTTCGAATCTGTCATCACTCGATCTTCCAAGGTTGTGACTCACAATTTACTAACCGAGAGCGGCGTAGCTTAACTTCGTTCTATTGACGCGCAGCTAAACCGAGTGCGCTAAAACTCGCCCCAGTTTTATATATATATATATATATATATATATATATATATCTATATATATCTATATATATATATATCTATATGTTTATTTAACAAACTCAGTGGTAAAGTCGCACACATACAAAGTGTACAAATAGAGAAATAAAAGTACAAGCATCTCTTTCTTAGTGCACTGCCTACTGGCAGGTTAATAGTATATAACGCCTCCACTCTTCTCTGTCTTCTGCCTTCCTCTTCATTTCCACATATGAGTGGGTCTTTAAATCATCTAACATACCTAATCTCGGCCTGCCCCTGCCTCTTTTTCCTTCCATTCTACCTTCTATGACCTCTTTTAATAGACCTTCCCCCCTTAGAATGTGTCCTATCCATCTCTTCTTCCTATTTCTTAATACATTTATCAACTGTCTATCTGTGCCAACTCTCTCCAGGACTTCCTCATTTGTAACCTTTTGAGTCCAGCTAATCCTCTCCATTCTTCTCCAAATCCACATTTCCAATGCCTCCAGTTTCCTAATATCTTCCTTCCTTAAGGTCCATGTTTCACATCCATACAATAGCGTGGTGCAAACCAAAGTTTTCACTATCTTTATCTTTTATGTCTTTCTTTAGATTTTTTGTTTAAAAAAATGTACAAAGTGTATAAAAAGAGAAATAAAAGTACAAGCGTATAAAATACACATTCAGTGATGCAATTAACAAAAACCAGCCCAATGCCATCCAATCGGGCTCTAGTGAGAGCATTGCTCTATCTAGCTAGTCGCCGAGATGGTGTGGGAAAGTGCTCCTATAGATACTCCACTAGACGCTCTACTTACGTTGCACATGGGACAGCTGCCTGTTCGTTCATTACCAGTGTTGAGAACCATCACAGAGTTATTGGTAGCAGACTGCTGCTGCTGGCTGGTGGGCGGGTTAGCTGCTGCAGCTGCTGGTGCAGGTGGGGGAGCAGCTGGCTGATAGCTCTGAGCGGGGGGAGGTGGCGGGTAGCTGGGCTGAGGGTAGTACTGGAAGGGGGTCGCCTGATGATAGGTTGGGGAATATTGTGGATGTACATAACCCTGAGGTGGTGGGTAGTTTTGAGGAGGTGGGTAGTTTTGAGGCGGTGGATAGTTTTGAGGAGGCGGATACGGAAGTACGGCATAGGCATGGATTGGGGGCGGATAGCAGGACTGATGATGTGGTCCGCAGTTCATCGGAGGTGGGTTCAGTTGTTGCAGTGAATAACTTTGATGCGAATGATAAGACCTAAAACAGATAAAGTATTGCTTTTAATAATAATCTATTCCTTTTATTTCCACTAGCAACCTGACAAACCGCAGACTGTAACAATATGACAGATAACATAGCAATGTAACAGATACAGGCAGAAATGCAACATAAAATCAAAAATATATTTTTTCATGGACGCTCTAAGAGAGCATAGTACAATACCGTACAGTACAGTACACTGCACTACAGTACATTACAGTACGGTACGGTATACTACAATACTATATCGTACAGTACAGAACAGTAATGTACCGTCCAGTACAGTGTGATACAGTGCAGTGCATTGCGGTATGATACAGTATAGTGCAGATCACTACGTCATAGTACAGTACAGTGTCGTATAAAATAGTACAGTACAGCACTTGAGGATGCAGTACAGTACGTGCTGTACAAAGCGGTGTAGTACAGAATAGTACGGTATTATACAGTAAAATGCGGTGTAGTGTGCAATATAGTACGTTCTGCATTGCACAGTACAGTAAAGTGCTATACTGTACAGTACAGTGCAATGCAGTGTAGTACAGTACAGTAGTACGGTACACTTCAATAAAGTACATTACTAAATGAAAATTACTAAGTAAATTACTAAATGAAATTACTAAAATACTAGATTACGTGATTTAGACATCTACGCTCAATTCTAATGAGAAATTCAAAAGTTTGTCTGTGTAGAATTTCTCTCCGTGTAAACTAACAAATTTAAAACCACACGCATTATAGTGAAATAATCAACCATATGAATATTCACCATTTTTAATACCACATGTCTAAACGGTTAGGCAATTCAGTCCAATTTTCGTGTGGCCAATCCAGTGAACGTCCGAGATTTGACTCTCAGATCTGAGCGGCCGATTAAATATTATCATTAACCACATGACACATCCCGCCTCTACAGAGATTAAGCGTTAATTGATTGATTAATATGTTTAATGGAATCTTTGACTCATTTCAATCTTGGATCAACGTCAAAAATAATTATCTCCTCGGCAAATGGGAGAAGAAACGGAAGAACGAATTAGTGCAAAATTTGTCAAATATATTGCATAGTTAGACTTAATGCTAGAGAGAAATAAATTAAATGAAATTTCTCTAAAATTAGAAAGTATTTTAAAGACCGTTGAATATGACTAAAATCTAAGTTAATATTTCGAGTGAGGACATATATGAATGAAATTCTGGCTCGTGGGCGAGTGGATAGTAGGATTGCCTGATAACCAGAAGGCTACGGCTTCTAAAACCTCTCGGATTCTTCTCTTACAGTACACATGTCGTAAGGTAATATCACAGAGTATCTTCAAATAGCGTTAGACAGACTTGCTGCCACAGAATATGAAAGAATCTTAATTACGAGAGGAACTAATCCATTCGCGAAAATTAATGCTATACTGCCGGTTTGACTGGAGCCAGTGGCGATGTCGGTAAAATATTTGACCGCGGATCAGTATGTGCGGAATTCAAATCCTGGGCTCGCACGTCACTAACATCCCTTTCGGGTGAGGAAACTGACGTTAACATTATCTTTTTTTAATAAAAATGTGGATATGACTCAGTGTTTGTGCAAATTCATATATACAAGAGGATTACTTACAAATCCTCATGAAATAAAATTAGACTGTTGTTAGACTGTATGCACTCACATTTTTCCTGTTTCTCCTTGAATTAGTTGGTACTACAATAACTCCATGATACAGTTTATGCTACGTATGTAAATACAGTATTGCATCTAATAATACACTTATGAAATTCAGACGCTTTACGTCTGTTATTTATTTCTTAATATTATTTAATTAATAAATAATTTATTAATTAGTAATTTTAATTCACGTTCATTGTAAGGTAATAACTGTTAGATGTATAACTGTGATGTAATTTAACTTAACTTTCTCTTCGAAATATTAAAAAACAGACTTATAGCTACTTCCTACGTATCTATATTAGGCTTCTATATTTCTCTAGTTATCTTAACTTCGTAAACCTATAGGCCCTACTCTATTGCACTTGTAGCAAGCTACAGTAATTAAGTAACGAGAACTTGCTTTATGCTTTCGTTCACAGGGAGTTCAGAGTACGGAATTGAATCAATGGCTTGAGGTCTACGGGACCAGTTTGGTAAATATTTCAAACAATCGTATCTGTAAATATACAAAGTCGAACACATTAGCATCGAGTATGACTTGCTAACAGTAACAAGAATTGCAGTGCTACAGTAGTCTATGAAAATATTTTGCGATGTTACTCAGAAAAAAATTTAAAAACTGATGTTCTGACAAGAAGACGTCAGCAGCCTTAATGTTATTAATATTCCATTATATTTAAGACTGCATGCTTGTTATTTTTAGACTATGATTAATCATGATTTATCTGAAAAAAGAAAGCAGTCTCCGAGTACCTTCACTTAACATAGCGGCACACTGGGTCTTGAAGCACAGCCTAGCTACATATAATTTTTTATCAAAATTAGAAATCTCTAATTCATACATTAGATAATTCATGAAGTCCCTCAAACCAGTCGTCTATGGCCTAGGTGACATTTTCGTCACCGTCATATTTCTGTCCATAAGGTGATTCCTTTAGAAATTGAAACGGATAGAAGAAGCATGCCGATGTGGCCAAATCCGGAGAAAGCCTTAGTCTAATAAAATGCTCCGTTTTCTTAGAAACGCTCCAAATATTTGAGTCCGGTATTATTTGACACGTGAATGAGAATATTTTCTTTTAAAATTTTCCGATTAGATTAAATGTATTCATTCTCTAGAAAACCTGAAAGTGATGTGAAAAATGTAAAGTGTTAACTAAATTTCAGTAGAGATTTGACGATATTTAACTAGGGGTTGTACAAAGATATAGAGTATGATTAGTATTAAATACATAATTATTTATTCTGTGGGGTTGTAGTTCTTTGATAATCTGTTAATTTAAAAGGTCTGAACCAAAGACCTTGTAATTATAATAATGTGAATTCTTTGGTTTAATCTGGTGTTTTTAAATTAAAATTTTAAATTAAAAAGTAAAGTTTTGTCAATAAACTAGGTCGTTTTGCATTTAGTAAGGAATTCAAAACAAGAGTTGAAAATGTAAATAAATATGTTATGTAGTTTAACTTTGAAGTAGAGATTAGAAATAGATTTAGCGTAATTAATTAGGCAAATTATAAAACCTATTGACATTTTTATTTACGTGACAAATTAGCATTTGCAAAAAATTGTGATAAACTTCGTCGTCATAAACTAGAGAGTCCAAAATGATGTTCAGAATTAATGCAACTGGGCTGGCTCAAATAGTCTCAAAGGTTAGTTATTTTTTATGTGTTCATTAGTTGAAAAACTGATGTAGCCCCCACTAATAATTCTTGCGTCAAATCTGTTTTTATACTAATCGGTACTGATCGGATAGGATAGCCTACTGTGACAAAATCTTCATGAATAGTGAAAAGTTATGTAAGGACCAAGTAAAACAGCCTTTATTTTTATTTATACTTCTCACAGTATGATAAATGCAATTTTTAAAATACTTTTCAGGTGTCTAGTATGAAACCCTTTGGATATTATTCAAGCTTTCGATTACTGTCAACACGATCAGAGCAGGATGGCATTAGAACGATTACCTTAGATAATCCAAAGAAACGGTAAATAAAAGTTTTACTTTTGCTTTTTTAAGTCAGCTCTCTTAAACAATAGTGCTACTTAAGAATAGATAAAATTATGTTATATTATATTTATTTAATATTTAACTATAGATCTAATATATCTTAATCAGTCTAAATCAGTCTTAAACAAGCAATTGTACTTTCTGACCCAGTGTTTGTTATGTTATGCTTTCTATACTACTGATATATACTGATATATCTTAATCCATTAGCATATCTGTAAATGTCAACTATATGTAATATTATATAAATATTATATAATAAATATTATATAAATATTATATATATATTATATAAATATTATATATAATATTATGAATGGATAGGCTGAATGATACGGCCCTAAGATATGGCATGAAGATTAATATAAAAAAGACCAAGGTTATGAGAGTGTCCAATAATAAAGGTGAAGTTAATATCACAATAAATGGTACGAAATTGGAACAGGTAAGGAGTTTCAAATATTTGGGTCATACTATAACCGATGATGGGAAATGTGAGACGGAAATATGCAGTAGGATTGCACTAACAAAAGCGGCCTTTAGTAGTAGAAAAGAACCATTAACAAAAAGTCTTAAGAAAGACACAAAGATAAAGATAGTGAAAACTTTGGTTTGGACCACGCTATTGTATGGATGTGAAACATGGACCTGAAGGATGGAAGATATTGGGAAACTGGAGGCATTGGAAATGTGGATTTGGAGAAGAATGGAGAGGATTAGCTTGACTCAATAGGTTAAAAATGAAGAAGTCCTGGAGAGAGTTGGCACAGATAGACAGTTGATAAATGTATTAAGAAATAGGAAGAAGAGATGGATAGGACACATTCTAAGGGGGAAGGTCTAATAAAAGAGGTCATAGAAGGTAGAATGGAAGGAAAAAGAGGCAGGGGCAGGCCGAGATTAGGTGTGTTAGATGATTTAAAGACCTACTCATATGTGGAAATGGAGAAGATGGCAGAAGACAGAGAAGAGTGGAGGCGTTATGTACCATGGACCTGCCAGTAGGCAGTGCACTGAGAGAGAGAGAGAGATATAATATTATATATATACATGTATATGGAAGTACATATATTCATACTTATTTCACACTCACTATGCAACTTCGTTAAACCTTTATTATTATTATTATTATTATCTAGCTCTACAACATTCTCCTTATGCTTTTAATTGAGTTCTATGGCCTAATATTACTTCAGTTTCATAACGCAATATCTTGTCAGCGGTGACTGAGCAAGTGCTGGATGTGATTTTTAACCGTACATCTACTAAACTGCAGTTAGAAACCTAATCGATCTTTTATTGGCTCAGCTCTTCCTTATTTGCATTTTACATTTAAAGTCAGGTTATGATCTGTAGCCTTAAAGCTAAACTGAACCGTAGCATTAGGAAATTTGAAAAATTGATATTCTTTATAGAATATCTATTCTATAGATTTATAATTATTAATAGTCTTTGAATCTATTCCTGGTCTCGCTGATCAGTCAGTATTCTACTTCAGTGCACTTCCAAGTGGCAGGTTCAAGATCTAAGGAGTGCTCTTATGTAGCGAGAAATCAGACTTTGAGTATGAATATGTAATCATACTCAAAGTCTGATTTCTCGCTCCATAAGAGCACTCCTTAGATCAACAAGTTAATCCCTTCACAAAGTCTAAGCCTTATCGACACCTTATATGGCCTATAACTTGGGAAAAATATGGCCTCTGAGGTGGTTTCCCATTGTCCTTTGCAGTCAGTATTATCTCAGACGTAATCTGGATCGGTAACACTTAGAATTAACGAAATTGTCTATCGCTTCATGCGGGTGTTACATACTAAGTGACTGATATCATCATGATTGATTATTCCTAACAAATTTTTGTGTATTCTTTTGTAGAAATGCTCTATCGCTGGAGATGTTAGAATCAATTAAGGAGAATTTAACTCATAATATGACCGATGAAAATTTAAGAGTTATCATTTTGACAGCTAATGGGCCTGTGTTCTCATCGGGGCATGATCTTAAGGAACTGGTACGTAGAGGTAAAATATATAAGATAGCATTACGTCTATGCATACCTCTAGGTTCGCATATATATTTCAGATTGTGTTTCAGTATGTGAGTGGCTTGGTCGTTTTTCTAGGAATGGGGTTGTTACCACATTGCCATTGTTATATTCAAGACCAGTATGAAAGGTCAGCAGATACAGGCTACCTTGGAATTCTTTTATTTGTAAAACTGAAATAAGTTCTGAAAGGGTATGTATGTCTGTGATATGTCTCTTTTCACGCAGGCACCTCTGCTGTCTGACTATCAGAGTGAGACTTCTAAGTAATCAGTGTAAGTAATCAGTGTAAGAGTGAGACTTCTAAGTAATCAGTGTATTAATATCTTTTATAGATACCATATAGCTAGGAAACGATGTGTGGTACACTTATATTGGTATGCTTTAGAGAGGAAACGATCTACAGTACACTTATATTGGTATGCTTTAGAGAGGAAACGATGTGTGGTACACTTATATTGGTATGCTTCAGAGAGGAAATGATGTACGGTACACTTATATTGGTATGCTTTAGAGAGGAAACGATGTGTGGTACACTTATATTGGTATGCTTTAGAGAGGAAATGATGTACGGTACACTTATATTGGTATGCTTTAGAGAGGAAACGATGCGGTGTATCAGAAGAAAGTCTTCGACAGTTGCTCTGATGTTATGAATATCATTCAGGTTTGTGATTGACTGTAACAAATCATGTAAATATTGTAATCATTTCATATCTCTCTCAACACTTGTGCTATAACTGTTTCGAAGCTAAAGTCTTGTTCAAATCAACAATGTTTCTCCTTAGTTAAACACCATTTTGTTCAAAACAGTGCTTAACTCAAATTGACGGTAAAGCTGGTAGAGCTAATGTTAATGTCAGTTTAATCTCTCGAAAGCGATGTCAGTGACGGGCGAGCCCAGGATTTGAACCCTACACATACTGATCCGCTGTCGAGTATCTTATCGATATCGCCAATGGCTCCAGTCAAGTTATTGATAATATATTGTTTAGGTGTTGCAGAGTTCAAATCTAGGGTTCCTATCTTCATTGATGTGAACGTATGACGGAAGATTGATGTTAAATTTTGTTTTGGGTTTCTGCGAGACTTTGAATATTTTAACTCTCTCCACAATGTTAATACTTGTAAGTTTTAGAATTTTCTCAAGCTTTTTAGTTGTTGTAATGTTTTGGTAGTTTTCTATTTATTTATAACAGGTTTATTTTTATGTTTTGTAGGATATTCCGGTACCAGTAATTGCAAAAGTTAATGGTTAGGAACCAAAAAAATACCTTTTCAGTATTTTGTCTTCTATTAATTGTAAATTTAGATTTATAGTAAACTTCAGAAAGAAGTCTTTATTCAGCACCTCAATTTTTAAAAATGTACAATTGAGTGCATACATATAGAATGTCATGTTTATTAGATTAACGTTTTCCAACTAGGATGATGATTACAAATTTAATTGATATATGGTTCTACTTTGGATTTTATGCACAAGCAAGCTGTATTTTCTGAGTAGCTATCAGAGGTAGAATTAGTCATTCACAATATAACTTTCAGCCGTAGTAGTGATCAATAAGTTGTTGCTAGTCACAGATATTCACATGATTTCCTTGCTCTAAATAAAAACGTGAGCCAGTTTTACGTTGCACTAAAAAATTTCCATTCCACTAAGAGCTAAACTAAGGTTATGGATAAGAATCATTGTAATTAATGGTAGAAAATTAAGACAAAAAATACGTTATTTTTTGTTCTCATATAGGTTTGGCTACGGCTGCTGGTTGTCAGATGGTGGCCAGCTGTGACATTGCTATAGCTTCAGACACCTCAAGCTTTGCTACTCCTGGGTGAGTATCACTGACTCGTTGACACTAGATAATCGTGTTAAACTACTGTAATAAACTAATGTAAGTCTTTCACGTGAAATTCATCTTCATTTAAATTTAAGATTCACAATCCTTAGTTAGATATTAATATTTCAATAAGTCTGCAGTACTTAATCTTTTTAGCTCGTTATTGTCAGCATTCACCCTTACATTTGTAGTTTTTCATGTTTGTAAATGATAGCAAATGATTTTAATTTCTTTATATATATTTATATTTATTTTTATTTATATTTATTTATATTTATATTTATTTATATTTATATTTATTTATATTTATTTATATTTATATTTATTTATATTTATATTTATTTATATTTATATTTATTTATATTTATTTATATTTATATTTATTTATATTTATATTTATTTATATTTATATTTATTTATATTTATTTATATTTATATTTATTTATACTTATATTTATTTATATTTATTTATATTTATTTATATTTATATTTATTTATATTTATATTTATTTATATTTATATTTATTTATATTTTAAGTATTTATATTTATTTATATTTATATTTATTTATATTTATATTTATTTATATTTTAAGTATTTATATTTATTTATATTTATATTATCCCGATCCTGGTTAAACTGGGATTTAAGGAAAGATGATGATGATGATGATGATATATTTTTTGTTAAATTAATTACGACTGTTGTAGAGTTTCAGTGGGGTTGTTTTGTTCGACACCGGGTGTGGCTGTAGCGAGGGCCGTGCCTCAGAAGGTTGCTCTGCACATGCTCTTCACTGGTCATCCTATATCAGCCCAGGGTCCGTAGTCTCTGGCGAATATATTATAGTATCTAGTAATAGAAATTGTTAGGTAGATAGATAGTCATTTGTGTACCGACCCTGGTTAAACTGGGATTTTGGTGAAGATGATGATGATGTTTCGGTAGATAGATTAGGTAGATGATGTCATTGATCAGTGATTGGGTAGATGATCAGTGATTAGGACATCAAGATGGGCTGTACAATGGCTGAATAAATTTTTTCCTCTGTCCCACATCAATTCTATCATTTTTTCAAATATGTTGTAGTAATTGAAAGACGTCATATGCCGTACCGAATCTACATTACACATCTTTTTCACTTGATCCGTTTTGCGATATTGTACTGCCTGAATACATGAACTTTTTTACTCTTTCAACCTCCCTCTGATTAACTGTTATGATAATATGTCTGAAACTGCAGTTGTGAGGATTTTTGTTTTTTAGATCTAAATCTTAATCCTACATTTGCTGCATTTTCTTCTGAAGCCGTTGTCATTGCTTGAAGTTGATGCATATTGTTTGTTAGTAAGGCTATGTCGTCTACAAAATCAAGATCAGTTAATATCCTATGACAAAAATTTATTCTCCATTCTCTTTAATCGAAAGCTTTTCTCAATACAAAATCAGTTACTAGTAGATAAAGGAAAGACGACAAGATACATCTAGCAGAGAACAGTAACAATGTATTCAAAATAGTCAAGAGTCTTCATCTGAAAGGGGATAGTTGGGTCACTGGGACAGACTGGTTAGGGATCATTGATCTATGCAAATGTAGATTTATTGACCAATTGACTGATTGACTGATTTTGTTTATGGTTTAGAGGCCCTGATGCATGGACTTGTTAGCAAAGTTGTTCCCACTGCTTCACTCGATGCCATGGTTTGTATTTATAGTTTATTCCACAATGTTCATTTGAATATTTACTAATATTAACTTCTTTATTTATTGTTAGCCAGTAATGTCAGATGAAATTTATTTCTTTTTCATTTTTGTTCAATTCTTAAGCAATCATTTTGATTTAAATGTCAATTTCTATTGTGAAATATTTTCAATTGCAATATCAATTTGTGTCACAAATAATTTCAGTTTCACTTTTGACTAATGGATATATCAATTGTATATGAGTTAATCGATATACCATTCGGCTGCATACTATACTATGCTAGGGCATTCTATTCAGCTGCATACTATGCTACATTATGGCAAACCACTCTGCTGCTTACTGTGCTATACAATGGCATACCATTCCACTGCTAACTATGTTATATTATGGCATTCTCTCTCTTAGTGCACTGCCTACTGGCAGGTCCATGGTACATAACGCCTCCACTCTTCTCCGTCTTCCGCCTTCCTCTTCAGTTCCACATATGAGTGGGTCTTTAAATCATCTAACATACCTAATCTCGGCCTGCCCCTGCCTCTTTTTCCTTCCATTCTACCGTCTATGACCTCTTTTAATAGACCTTCCCCCCTCCCAGCTCTTTTATAACCTTCCACCTAGAATGTGTCCATCCATCTCTTCTTTCCTAGTTATTGATACATTTATCAACTGGTCTATCTGTGCCAACTCATCTCCAGGACTTACTCATTGTATACTGTAAGTCCAGCTAATCCTTCTCCAGACTTCCCAAAAATCCACATTTCCAATGCCTACAGTTTTCTCTAATATCTTCCTTCCTTAAGGTCCATGTTTCACATCCATACATCACATTTATTATGGCTTACCATTCTGCTAAATACTATGCTATGCTATAGCTTACCATTCCGCTAAATACTATGCTATGCTATAGCTTACCATTCCGCTAAATACTATGCTATGCTATAGCTTACCATTCCGCTAAATACTATGCTATGCTATAGCTTACCATTCCGCTAAATACTATGCTATGCTATAGCTTACCATTCCGCTAAATACTATGCTATGCTATAGCTTACCATTCCGCTAAATACTATGCTATGCTATAGCTTACCATTCCGCTAAATACTATGCTATGCTATAGCTTACCATTCCGCTAAATACTATGCTATGCTATAGCTTACCATTCCGCTAAATACTATGCTATACTATATCATACCATTCTGCTAAATACTATGCTATGCTATAGCATACCATTCCGCTAAATACTATGCTATGCTATAGCTTACCATTCCGCTAAATACTATGCTATATTATAGCATACCATAGCGCGGCATACTCTACTATCTATGGCATACTTATCGGCTGCATTGTTTGCCATACTGTGACATTTGATTTCAAACTTTACGTCATATTTGATTTTCATATGACATTTAACTACATACTATAATACAATATGGCATAGCATTCTGCTGCGTACAATGAATTTCTATGTCATACCATTCCACTGCATACCAGTGATACTTATACAGTTGACAATTATTTCAATTTAACTTTCAATTCATTTGTTTTTAAATCATTTCAATTTAAGTTCAATTTCAATTGTGAACTTTTATTTCAATTTCACAATCAATTCAGTTATTATGATCATTGCGTAAAGAACCTAGTGCCGTTGCGTTGATTTGACAGACTGAAGCAGTAGCCACGTCGATATGCGAGACGAGTCGTCCAGTCATTTCTATGGGAAAACGATTCTTCTACCAGCAGATCTTGCTGGATCGCAAACAGGCCTATCGGTTAATAGTGGCTATTGTTTTATTTACTTATTTATTCGTTACATCAAACATTAATAAACTCAGGTAAAGCAAATTGAAAAGTGAAATATGGAAACTTTTGTGTGAACGGAAGATATTGTTTTTCTAAGAGATTAACGATTATTAATTTTGCTAAGTTTTCTAAATGATTGGTTATTATTATTTTGCTAAGTAGCTCGCTTATTTAAAAGCAATCGCAATATTTTGGAGGACCTGATAGAAGGCGCTCTATACAATGGACCTGCCCGTGGGTATTAGACTATAGAGATATGGGGGGGGGAAGAGTTTATTGTGACTTTACGACTAGCTTGTCAAGAGACTTGATTTTCAAGGTTATGGTAAGATTTTAGGTTTCAGTATATGTTATTTTATTATATTCTGGTTTTAAATTAATCCGCTTGCTGTTTTGTCTAGCCAAAATTTTTAATTAGCGGATTAAATAATAATAATAATAATAACAATAATAATAATAATAATAAAGTTTTAACGTCCGTTTCGTCATACATGGATGATGTCAGGGACGTCATCGATCGGTACTTGTTGATCGGTCTAGCGCTCTATTTGCATTGCTGTTGTTGTAACAGAGAGGCCGGTAAGGTGATGGTTGATAACCTGAACATTGCTGATGGCAAAGAAGGTCTGGACGCTTTCATTGCCAAGAGAAAACCGGTGTGGACGAATAAAGAGTAACAGAAGGCTTTATTTATTTAGATATCGTTATTCTATCAGTCTATCCGTTACGTTTATATATTGTTATTGATATATTAAACTTTTGTAACAGAAGGCTTTATTTATTTAGATATCGTAATTTTATCACACTATCTGTTACGTTTATATATTGTTATTTATATATTAATCTATTAACAAAGACAGCTATTAACAAACTAATTGTGCCAAAGATTTCAATGTTCTCTTGATACAGTTACTGCTGCATGTTACTTTTGTACTGGTGCTGATAAAATATCTTAGGCTCTAATTCTTTTTTTTGATTGTAGTTTAGCATTATAACAATTTCAATTTTAAACAAAGTGTTAATATCAGCTTTCACTGTTGGACGGCCAGGTTGTTCGAGCACTTGCCTGCCACGTGCTGTGGAGGTCACGTGTTCGTATCTCAACGTCTCTGTGTCATATTGTACATCGCCACTGTGTTGTCGGTAAGATATTCGACTGCGAATCAGTATGTGCTTGGTTCAAATCCTGGGCTCGCCCGTCACCGACACCGCTTTCGAGTGGGGAAACTAACATTAGCATTAGCTTTACCAGCTTTTTTTGTATGGCCGATTCTATACTTTGCTTTAATATGTTGTTGTTTTACTGTGCTTGTGTTCCAAAGTTACAAGTTTCCAAATCGTGTGATATTCGCCCTCATGTAAACAATGTTCAATTGTCGTTATATTCGTATTTAAGCTGTGGTGCTGATTAACTCACTGAAGACTTGAATTTGTGCCTTGGATGTAGTAGTGGTGGTAGTAGTTGCGTAAATCTAGTAATTGAGAGATGCTCGATTCTGAAGTCATGTTTGAAATCCTACTATATTAAAACGGAGTTGTTAAAAGTAGCTTTGGAATTTTCATTTGGTGGATTATTTTAAAGATTGCTGCTTTTAATTAATTAATATTCTGTTGTATCTGGGGTAATCACGTAATGATGGAGAGGTTACAGAGAGAGGGGGGAGAGAGAATCAGAGAGAAGAGAGTGAGTGAGGGAGGGAGCTAGAGAATCAGAGAGATAGAGAGAGAGAGAGAGAGAGAGAGTAAGAGAGGGATGGAGAGAGATAATTAGAGAGAGAGAGAGACAGAGAATAAGAGAAAGAGAGAGAATCAGAGATAGTTAATTTATTACATTGGATAGTTAATTAATCTCGTTGGGTAATTAATTAATCTCGTTGGAAAGTAAATTTTTGTGTGTAACACTGAACACATGACAATGCGTGCTTATATTCCGTGTTTCCTTTCTTGTAACTCAAGTCTGATGCCTCGGTTGTTGTTTTGAGGTTCATTTCCTCCCTTTTGTAGATAACGTTAATGGTATTAATTATATTATTTGATAGTGTTACAGTACTATTATTATTACTATATATTTTATTAATTATTGTTATTATTATTTTACTGAAGATTTAGCCAAAATTATCATTTATTTGTTCTTCTCCTTCTGGAATCACACGCTGTGTCAGATTCTGGAATCTGTCACAAACTTCAGCGTATTCTTCCCCGAAGGATCGAGTGTGAGGAAAGGACCCTCTCTCCATGGAATTATAGGCCGGATCCTACTATACTATGGAAGGCAACGGTAAACAACCTTAGGGTGTGGAGAAAACATAGCCTTTTTTGAATTATTTACTCATTCGATGGAGTGCTTATTAAGGAGGGTGGAAGCAGCATGTGAAAAGGAATATGCATCTTGAACTTGTCACTTAATTAGACAATAGAGAGAGAGAGAGAGAGAGATTATTATTATTTGACATTGAATTTAATTTAATACTTAATAATAATAATACTTAATAATAATTATTATTATTATCTTAATAATAATAATAATAATAATAATATTATTGTTATTGTTAGTAGTAGTAGAATTATTATTGTGAAACTGATCAAGTTTAGAAATTTAATTTCGTCTTTCGATTTTATCATTGAATTACTCGTCTGTGGTGAATCAATTAATTAATTAATTCATACATTTCTAGGCCTCTCTCTCTCTCTCTTAGTGCACTGCCTGCTGGCAGGTCCTATGGTAGATTAAAATAGCATCTTAATCTGGTCAGTACTAATACAATAACACTAGTAAACTTTAAAGTGTATTGGATGAAGAAACATATAACGCTATTGATCGAGTAACATGTCGGTAATTTTATGGACAATCTATTTACGAATATAAATATCATATAGAATGCAGTATATTTTATAGCATGCTAATGTGTATCAGTTATATTTTATTAATATGTTATATATATGTAAATATAATATATAAATATATATATATATATATATATATAATGTTGTTATTCCATGTAATTGTTATGAATTGCTGTGTGCCCTCAACTGGAACTAATTTCCTTTTTTCCTATTGCTGTATTAAGCATTGTATATAAAAATTAAATGAAACTCGTAATGCTGTTATGTTACCGTCAATGACGAAGTCAATCATATTCAATTGATTTGCTTACTCGTATGTGTTAGCATTGATTTTTTATTTTTATTTTTGTTTTACTCCTGTCTGATGATGACGAATAAGCATATATCTTCCTCCCACCATTGACTTGTCATCTTGCCTGACTGTTTTTTGATCACCGGACCGGCACCGTTTAGGATCTTTTTCTTTCTCTTCAGCACATGGTTTTTTAGATCGTTTGATGTGTATCGATTTGTAGTGACATGTGATGGGGGACGTCCCTGATATCATCCTTGTATTAGGAAACGGACATTACACCTTTACTATTATTGTTATTATTATTATTAATATTTTTTTATAAAGAAACTGTAAATTATTTAACAGCCCATTTTTATACCGTTTGGCAGTTAATACTCTGTTTTCACTTGGGGTGTTCTGTAAATACCTTAGATTTTGCTTCTCTGGTCAGCGAGTTCGGGAACTCACGAATTTAAAATCAAACTGATGACTTTAGTTCATCTGATAGCGTTTTTATTCTGATTTTATTACTTTAATTCTCCGAATTTGGTTTCACAGAATTCCGTTTAGCACTTTCAGAGAGGATATTGTTAGTGAATCTTATTTCAACCAGCGAATTGGAAACCCTTCAAAATAGTCAGCATTGTGATATATTTAGCAAAGCTGTATTTACATATACATGGAAATAAATGGAATGACACTTCAACGACGGCAATACAGAAATTTTAGCCCAATTACAATCGTATAGTTTTCGTATTTACAGAAAATATGAATAACAGTTAAATTATATTCTGCCTAAAAAGTGGGTCAATCAAATATGTAAAGAGAACTCTGTGTAAGCTTAGACTTGATCGGTTGAGCTGGTAACACTTTGATTTGGTTCTCGACTTCTGATCAGTAGGTTCTGGGTTCAAATCCGTATCAATACCCCGTTTGTCACACATCTTTTCGAGAGCTGAAATAGACTTTAAATTTAGCTATGCAATAACTTAATCAATCGATAAAAATTTAACGTCCGGTTCCTCGCCATAAGGCAATGTCAGGGACGTCTCTTGCAAACTCTACATAAACAAAGACTTTACATAAGCAAAGTTCTACTTTTCGTAGAACTGCAGTATGAAAATCATACCAGATTACAGAATGCTACTGAATGCAGCTCCACGGATTACAGACCGTTACGGGAATGAACTTAGCGGACATACTTATCAGCTAGTCCACGGACAGGTCAATAACACCGAGTTAAATGCTCTGTAAACGATTCACTCTTGATCGATCATAAAGACACTTAATATAAACAGATAGATAATTTACGATAAGGAGCGACTGATGTCAGAGTCTACGGATATAGCTCGACCTATAATGGCAAATTATGAAAGTAACAAATCAAAATATTCGCGAACAAGAACATGATTGTGATACCATAGAGTAAATTCTATTTCTTGGTTAGAGTTATATGACGCAGTTAATATATACTACTGCTAAACATGCTGAGTTTAAATACGATTATGTCATATTTACATTATTTATATAGCTATTTACGGATATTTATTTAGTTATTTACAGTTATTTATTTATTTACGGTTATTTATTTTGTATTTACGTTTATTTATTTAGTTATTTACGGTTATTTATTTATTTTCGGTTATTTATTTATTTAGTTCTTTAGGCCTACAGTTATTTATTTAGTTATTTACAGTTATCTATAAAGTTATTTAGTTATTTATATTCCTGACGAGTGGCATGGCTGATAAACATACTGATCATTTCTATTCTTGTAAATAATAAACCCATTATCATTTTAAAAATAATAATACCAAAGATATAAAATAGCTAAAAATAGAATATGTCCAAAGATATAATAATTCTTTATTCTTTGAGTAATACAAACGGTTTAAATTAACTTACACATCGAAATCCGATACCTGACAACCTAGCTAAATTGAAACGTATTTGAACCGACTCAATACGACAAGCATTTTCACAACGTTTTACAACATAACCAGCTTACAACACTAAACATGGACAGGCTAGTGCAAATAGGCCTAAGCAACAATATAACGGAATACGAAGACAAAGTAACACGTACACAAATTCTCAACTTAAAGCTGAATTTTAATTTATATTGTCCGATGCTGTTGTGGGCGACGGTAACACTCTAATCTTGTTGTTGGCGTTTCACGTTTCCCCAAACTAATCATTAGAGCAGTTAGCATTTTTAATCAGGAAATGAAAAGTTTATTACGAGTGTATACATTTCTACACTGGCTGGAGCCAGTGGCGAAGTCGGGAAGATACTCGACCGCGGAGCAGTATGTCTGGGGTTCAAATCCTGGGCTCGCCCGTCACTGATATCGCTTTCGAGTGAGGAAACTGACGGTAACCTTAGCTTTACCAGCTTTTTATCATAATGAAAACGAAATAGTTTTATTTGGAGAAATAATATGCAGATAGAAAGCCAATCGTTGATGCCAGCAACCCAATGCAAAGCAGGCAAATCCTTTTTACGATTGTCGTGGAAACTAACAAAACGTAGTATGATAGATCAGTTTAGGTTTGGGGACACACGGCCCGTATTAAATCAATCAAATTTAGAGTAATCTGGTTTAGAACTGGTGCGACTACCCCTTACCCCTCTCTTCATCTACTTTCAGTATTTATAGCAGAATCTACGCTAATTTACTCCGCCTTTTTTTGCTGATCCGCATTGCGTCATAGATTCGCTTGGACTATCCAGCCAACTGGAAAATTCTCAAAGGAGTCATTGCCCGGCTTGTAATTATATGTTGGAAAAATAATTCCGCGGCATGAAACTGATCCGCCGAGAACTGCACAAGGCCGAGCGGGTCTCCAGAGAGTTGACTAGGTTAGACTGGAATAGGCCAGGCGCTGATGACGCATTCTGCGGCTAATAAATTTCAAGTTGCGACTTAACGTAAGCGTAGGCTCAGTAATATCCTCATAGTCTACCCTATTGTACGCATAGGCTGTCTGTAATATCATCGTAGTCAACCCTCTAGCAGGTATGAACAGTGCAACTAAGAGAGAGAGAGAGAGAGAGAGAGAGAGGAAGAGAGAGAAGGAGACAGGAAGAGAGAGACTGCGAGTGAAAGTGAATAAGAGAGGGGGAGATAGAGTGAGAGAGAGAGAAAAGTTAATTAATATGTCGAAACCAATATGCGACAATACAAAACACCATTCGTGCGGTAAAATGTAGGCGGTAAAATGCAAACAAATTCATTTTCCAGATTGGATATTAAAAAATGTGGTTGAAATGGGTTAACAGTGTCAGTGCAATAGCATAGCAAGAATCCACCGCTACAACTGGTCCAAGTCTTAGCATAAGAGTTTAAAGTTTACACAAATATACATGTATATATATATATATATATATATATATATATATATATATATATATATATATATGTATATACATGTATATACAGTACACACACACACACACACACACACACACACACACACACACACACACACACACATATATATATATATATATATATATATATCATATTAATGTATATAAAATATATTTACTTATTTAATAATATCGATTATGATGCCATATATTTAAACCTTCAACATTATTTACAAATTTGGTGTTTCCAGTAGCGACCTTCTATTCAGTAATTCTTCGCTTTTTAGTCTATGAAAATTAAATGCAAATTTAAAATTTCAAAACTTTACAGAGTACCCTCTCTAGACAGTGAACCATTAGACATATATACAGTGTAGATCGAATTACACCGTTTGACAAACAACACAACTGAAAGCAATCATAAATAAAAAGCAAATGTTAACGTCAATTTCCTCACTCATCATCATCAGTGACGGGATATCACTGGATTTGAACCCGCACATACTGATCCGTAGTTGAGGTTGTAAGGGATAACAGAGCATAGGACGCAAGATAATATAACATAGGTTGTAAGATAACATAGTATAGGACGCAAGATAATATAACATAGGTTGTAAGATAACATAGTATTGGTTGTAAGATAAAATAGCATAGATTGTAAGATCGTATGGAGATTCTGCGTGGAAATGGAATTGATTTATTTGGACTCCGTTCTCTCACACAGAGCGTGAGGCTGTTCAGCTGCAAATCCATTGATAGTCTAATGTGGCTTCATCATTGTGTCGCCTGGTGCTAGGCAATAGATCACGGTAATTAGCAACAACAATGGCAGGAACACAATTACAGTGCTTCTGTCGTCCATGACTACATCTAACGTTGATGTAGTCAACACAGACCTAACAACAGATCTAACATCAGAAGGTAATACCTTAATCGTTAAGTTAATGATCAGGATCTTGAGTGTGGCGAATTCAAAATTCGGTAGACTGTTTAAAATTGAGGCATTATCAGAAATGAAGGTTAACTTGTTAGTAGCACTGGCTGGAGCCAGTGGCGAAGTCGGCAAGATACTCGACCAATGATCAGTAGGTGCGGGTTCCAATCCTGGGCTCTCCCGTCACTGATATCGCTTTCGAGTGAGGAAACTGACGTTAACCTTAGCTCTTGCCCAACGAAGGGAAATGCTTGACTCGAATAGTTAAGAAAAAATTTCAACTGATTATTTTCATCTGCAACTGCCAGCAGGGCTTGCATGTTGACATCCCTGACATTGCCTTATGGCGAGGAACCGGACGTTAAATTCCTATTGATTGATGACTTTCCTACGCTGATGGATGGTTTGAAACCAATGTAAAATATATGTATAATTCTATCGCCTTTCGGATATCGACAGAACGAAACGAAATGCAGCTATAACTAGTTACACTTTTCCACATTAAACAGTTCATAGTGTCATTAAAATCACTTGATCATTTTTCTTATTGATCCATAAAGGTTTAGACTTTTTGCTCGCAATAGCTCAAATATTCAGATACAGGTACATGCAGTTTGTTCAGTACCATCTGTGAACTTTCGCGAAAGTTAGCAAAAAGACCGAGAGCGAATGTAAAATAAGTAAATGATAATATAAATTGGGCAACAGAATCTAAAACTAATCCTACAACTCGTAGTACACATTTACACTTTTCGCTTAGTCAGGTTGATATAAAGAGTTAGCAAGGCGAAACACATCATCATCATAGTCATCATCGTCATCGTCATCGTCACCGTCGTCGTCGTCGTCGTCGTCATCGTCATCATTACCATCACCATCACCATCATCACCATCACCGTCACCGTCACCGTCACCGTCATCGTCGTCGTCGTCGTCGTCATTGTCGTCGTCGTCGTCATCATCATCATCATCATCATCATTATCATCATCATCATCATCATCTTCCCTTAAATCCCAGTTTAACTAGGGTCGGGATACGAATAGACCTTCTCCAATCCTCTCTGTACCATACCATGTCTTCAGTCTATCCTATTTTAATCTAAAATCAGTTAATTATATGTAACCGTCACTCTCTCCCTCTCCGCCTCCTCTCTCTCGATCAGTGTTCTGCCTAACGGCAGGTCCGTGGAGTTTAATTGAAGAGTTTTGCACAATGTTATCGAACATCATAGTTTTCCATCACTTACATTAGACTATGATAAATAGCACTTTTCTTAACTGAATTTCAGTAAAGCTTCAATACAGTTCAGACGTTCCATCATCGAAGCTTCTGAGGACAAGAATCAGTAGCGCAGGCTGCAGTATAAGTCAGGGATCGTTAATATATTCCACGGTATTCTGTCAACTTCTGCATATTTTAGCAAATTTGAGAATCGATCAATCTACACGAACTGTGACAATTGAGAAAGAAAATAGAAGGTCACCTAAGTGTGTTAGATGTTTCAATTGAATAAAATCATCGCTTTAGATATGAAGAAGGCTAAACCACCATTGTCAGGCAAATGAACAAATCTAGGTCGATGGTCTTTTTACAAAAAATAATAGCAGCCCACAATAAGGGGATATTCCGCGTCGAATGTATGTCTTGATCTTGTTTGATGTAGGATAGATATCTTACAATTCCTTTGATGCTATTTACAATAATCAAATAAGAAATTTTTTTTTAAATCTGAAGTTTTCAGCTCCTTTTAGAATAAACTCATCTGACATAAATTGAAACAAGTCTAAGACCTAGAACTGGATTTAACACTTAAACTCAATATACAGTATGACATTCTTCTAGCAGGAAAGTCAGCCTGCCATCCAGTAGTAAATTAATATGTTTGTTTTAGTCTTAGATAAAGGTATTATCGTTATTAATTTATTAGCAAAATGATAAATTGAAATTCGCTTGGTTTCCATATTTTAAAAATAAATTTAAGAAGAAAGTGATTCGTGAATTCAGATCCGTATTCGACGGAAGATTTAAAATTGATCAAATAATTAGTACAGGAGGAAATCATAAATATTTTCATATAAAATATTCAAGCGAAAACTTTTTTAGTTGTTTTCCTTGCGGCGAGGGGACGCACTCTTCGAGCTGGCCCTCAGTCTGGGTAGCTTGGGCGAAGACTTGGGACTGACGCAGCCCTCAGAGTTAGAGGCCCCGGGCAGTTGATCGCCACTAGTCACCTGCAGTCCCTGGTGACTCCTCCTCGGTGAATTAAGGGCAGACTTGTTCGGAGAGGCGAGCTGTTGCCCGGATTCTGATCGACCGAAGAAATAGAAGCTGTTTCCCTGCAGGGAATGTCGAGGGGATGTGTGGCTGGGGTTGGGTGAGGCATGCCGCTGATGGCAGGGAGACCTGGACTGATGGCTGGGTGAAGAGGCATAGCCAGCCTGGGTGCCCGAGGCTCCACCGCTCTCTTCAGGTCTCTGCTCTCTCGTCCTCTCCGGCTTCTTCTCGCTCTTAGCTTTCACTGTTTCACCGCGCTTCTTGTCTGAACATGCCAATATGCTATAGATTAGAAATAAATAATGATGGTGATGACGATGGTGCAATTCTTAAAATACTTAGGTCGTGTGTGGGGCAAGAAGCAGTTTAATACGCTGTAAGTTTAACGTTTGTCTTCGTAATACCTGAGTAGTAGGCATTTTCTCCTCTTTTACCTCCTACTCAGTCAGCAAAGAGGGAATGAAATACTTGGTTGACCTTTCTGGCATTGGAGATTTAGAACTAAGATTAACTTGATACGGAACAAAATCCAGACCCCAGGACTTGTTGAATATAATAATGTTCAGATACGATGAGCTGCAGAAAGGATATAATAATAATAATAATAATAATAATAATAATAATAATAATAGTAATAATAATAATAATAATAAAATAAAGATGAAATAAGATATAATAAATCAAAATTTTCAATTTATAATAATTTACCGGTTATTAAAATTGACAAATCATTATTATTTAACTATTTTTTAATGCCCAGGGTGGTATTGGGCCCTGGGCTAAAAATAGGATAAAGGAGACTTTATTTATTATCATTTTTACTGTTACTAAATTTCTATATTATTATTATCTTAAGGCATTATAGTGAGATGATCAGCTATATTGATAGCTATCACTTTTAATACCATATGTTAAAACGTTAGGCAATTTAGTTTATTTTCCGTATAGCCAGTCTGTTGATTTTTATTTAAAGTATTGATTTTGTTGCCTTTCTTGACTTCCTTTACATAATAGTAATAATAATAAAATAAAATAATACTAAAATAATATAATAATAATAATATTAATAAAGGTTTAACGTCCGTTTCTTCATCCAAGGATGATGTCAGGGACATCATATGCTTGAATCTCCGATTTAAAGTACCGATTTAGCATTAAAAAATTAAATTACAAGTTCTTTGCTCGTACTATCATTTGCTTATTAATTATAGTCTTCCCATAGACGTTGAAATAACGGATTTTCAATTGTTAAATGATGTTTTCTGGGGGCGCGCCCTCAGATGTGGACCTTTCACGCTTTTTACATATTTAAACTAAAAAGAGCTCACAGTTAATATTACTACTCTCTATGAATTCTCTGCCAATTGCTGCAAATCTGATTTCTGTTAAAGTTAATCTTTAACTTTCCATTTTATTATTTTATTTTCTTGCATTCTTACTTTCTTTCTTTCTTTCTTTATTTCTTTCTTTCTTTCTTTCTTCCCTTCTCTCTTTCTTTCTTTCGTTCTTTCGTTCTTTCTTTCTTTCTTTCTCTCTTTCTTTCTTTCTTTATTTCTTTCTTTCTTTCTTTCTTTCTTTCTTTCTTTCTTTATCCCTCTCACTCTTTCTCCCTCTATCCCTCAATCTGTCTATCTCTCATTTCCTGCTATGCTGTTTATATATGACGTTGCACTGCTTTTCTCATATTCTTTCTTTAACAAATCATTCTGCCCCGACCGCTAATTCCGTTCTCTGATATTATCTAATATATTCTGTCTTTGTAAATCCTTTATCCTGTCTGCCGTGGCAGCGATCAATGGTGATGTATGACGGTTTTCATAAAACTACGGATTTAATTAATAAGTTTAAATTCTTAGAGACCAAGCATTTCAATCTTGCCTTCTGGAAAAAATACTTTTCTCAAAGCGGCAGGAAATAGTCAGCCAGTGCAACGTTGAATTTTCGCAAGAATAATAAGAAAAGAGCAACTGTCGAAGATAATAATTTATAATAATAATAGTAATAATAATAATAATAATTATTATTATTATTAATATAATAATAATAATAATAATAATAATAATAATAATAATCCCGACCCTGGTTAAACTATCCCGACCCTGGTTAAACTATCCCGATCCTGGTTAAACTATCCCCGACCCAACTATACCGACATTAATAATAATAATAATAATAATAAAGGCCTAACGTCCATTTTCTCATCCAAGGATGATGTCAGGGACGTCCCCACAACACAGATCATTACAGATCAATTCACCCAGACCAATCTGTAAAAGAAATATGCTAAGGAGAGGTAAGGTCCTAAACGAAAGCCAGTCCGGCGATCAAAAATGGTCAAGGTAGATTGATTATGTCTATGGTGGGAAAAAGCAAGTCTTAAGCTTGCAATTGAAAGTTGAAAGTGAAAACAAGAAGGAAGGTTAGCAGGCAAAGAGTTCCAGAATGTGGGTGCTGCGTAAGGTAGACCTATGCATCTTGGGCCTACCACTTGGCAGAAAGAGAGAGAGACAGAGAGAGAGAGAGAGAATGGCATAGAATTTTTGATGAAATCAACTTGTTGATTGAAGGCTTGCTCCACCACAAACTAGAATAATAACTGTATGATGAGAATATGCTGTGGTGAGGACCTGCCTTGTAGGAGAACCATAAATGAAGAAACTATTAAATTCTAAATTAATGTGTGCTAAGCTTTTTTAGTAATTATAAAAATAATTAATTACAAATAATTATAATAATAATAATAATAGTAATAATACCGACCCTGGTTAAACTATCCCGACCCATGGTTAAATAATAGTAGTTAAATAATTGTCTACTTTATTTTTAGTAATTGTTAAGCATTTATTTCGCAGAACTTTAAAATCATTTTTCTAAAAATTGAAAAATTGACTAATCTGGTTGTTATAAAGAGGAATTGTAACTATATTTCTAGAATCGTAATTAGAATCGTAATTAAAATCTCGAAGGGGAGAAGGTCTATTAAAGGAGGTCATAGAAGGTAGAATGGAAGGAAAAAGAGGCAGGGGCAGGCCGAGATTAGGTATGTTAGATGATTTAAAGACCCACTCATATGTGGAAATGAAAAGGAAAGCGGAAGACAGAGAAGAGTGGAGGCGCTATGTACCATGGGACCTGCCAGTAGGCAGTGCACTAAGAGATAGAGAATTAAAATCAAGATTAGAAGTGATATGAAATATTGCAATTTAAATTATAATCGATTAGGAACAAGATTAGAGTCATTATTGAGTTAGTGATGTGTGTGACATTAGTTATAGTGATGCGTGCTGTGGGGACGTCCCTGACATCATTCTAGGATGAGGAAACGGACGTTAAACCTTTATTGTTATTATTATTTTAATAATAATAATAATAATTATTATTATTATTATTAGAATCACTGCAGTTACTTACTGAGAAGTACGAGGGATCCTCCAGGAATAGGCATAGTGCTAGAAGATGATGACGATTGATTGAGATATAGCGAATTTGGACGATTTCCTAATTTTGTCAGTGATATCCTTGTCCTATAATTAATTATTAACTGTTACAACTTAATAATAAATAATTAATTATTGTCTAATGCTTGGTTATTCAAACACAACAGTCCATTATCCAAATTTAATTACAAAAATATTTTTAAATTTCCTGATATACTGCAGAAATGAAAAATGTGTCTTAATAGTTATAAGTCTGTCTTTATGTCTTTCATTTTCTCTCATTTCCTCCCTCCCTCTCTCTCTCTCTATTTATCTTGGTCTCTCTCTCTCTCTCTTTCTTTCTCTCTCTCTCTATTGTCTTTCTCTGTCTCTCTCTGTCTCTCTCTCTCTCTCTCTCTCGTTGTCTTTTTCTTTCTGTCTGCCTCTCAATCACTGCAGTACCGGTAATTCGTTAATGAAAATCTAAATTCAAATCAATCAATTACTTTTAGAATTATAAATTTGTTAAGGTTACAAGGAACTTTGGAAATGACAAAGACTTAAGATGTAACGTCTTGCATGTGGATTGCTCTACATGTACACGCAGCATGACCGCTGACTGAGTAGAAATATGTGCATTGGACCTGCCACGTGCAGACCACTAGAGATATGCTTCCTTAACTTGTCAGTAGATAATTTTTCGTAATATATGTTTTTCTGTTCGTTATTTTTTCATTTCTTGTTCTGTTCTTACTGCCATGTATTTTGGTGACTAAAAGATCATATACAGTATAACATGCTAGAGCTTCAAAGTGACAGGGAAATTTCCTAAGAAAATTCGACCGAGTAAAAGCTAAAATAGCTAAGGTTAACGCCAGTTTCCTCACTCGAAAGCGATGTCAGTGACTGACGAGACCAGGATTTGAACCCCACAAATACAGATCAGCGGTCGAGTGTCTTACCGACTTCGTGACTGGCTTCAGCCGAGTAATATTATGCAACGTGTAGTCTACGTTCTAACCCAGCTAGACATATCTGACATTATGTTTTTCACTCTTTGTGGTTCGAAACTGACGTTAAACTAAGCTTTTTGGCTTTTCTTAATGTCGTTTTGCTAAAAAGGTATTTTCAAATTCTTCATCAGCAACTTAAACTGACAAAAATTTAAAACAGTGACAGACAACTCGGTATAACTGAAATGTTTCATTATAATTTCACTTTTGCAACTCACTTTGTTTTAATTTAATTTCATTCGTTAATTTTTTTAAATTTTACTGTCGAAAATTAATAAGTATACTATATGACATTTAAATATACGATTACATTACTAGGTGATATTAGCATAGTGTTTTGCTCTGACGTCCATAAAACTTACACATCTTCAATCTCCTTTCAATTCTAGCTACCACAATGAATTTTTTACAAGGAAAAATTTACCACACTATAGGAGTAAAGGGTATACTTAAGGGTGTACTAAGGGTAACTTCCTCCTTCCTCTCCATGGTTATTAGTAATCGTTGCCTTTTGATGGCGCATCAATTGCAGCCGGCGCGGATTTAATAATAATCTTCCATCACCTTAGGATTTTTACTTCCTAAGCTGTCAACGCTCGGTCTTCCAGGTAGTCACCCACATAGTACTAACGATATCAATGTAGCTTAACTTCGATAATTGTCGCGCAACTAAACCAAGTGCGCTAAATCCCGCCGTGAAATTTATTTAAAAGATATAATAATTATTATTAAGTTATTCCGTTTTATTGCAAAATTCTACAATAGAAATGTAAAACTGCTGGCAGTCTCTACTACTGTGAAGACTTGTGACTGTGCTCACATGACGAGACAGCTCTGAAGTGTTTACATCGCCTATCTGCATCTAGATTTTATACCAGCAGCTCAGCTTGATGTCACTGCTACACCCAAAGCTACCGAGATAGTTAAATCTACATTTCAGAATAACATTAGCCCATGAGTTCCCAGCAGTTTTTGGAGGAAGTCTGCTTATTTTGTTTATTCACAGTGTCATAATAATAATATTAATAATAGTAAAAATAATAATAATAGTAACAATCATAATAAAAAAATTACTATACAATGATAATAGAATATTTTTGAGTGGTTGAGTCGTCAAATTAATGATTAACCTATTGGAAATCAGAAACAATTAAAAGAGGCAACCAGTGGTGTAGCCTGAACTTTCTGAAGTGGGGGGTTGAGGATTGAAACGCCCCCAAATGAAGTTATTAACTTGTTGGTGTTGTATCACAATATTAGATGTTTATTTTGGACTGATTTTCTTGATTTTGGAATTTTCACCGTTTTTGGACCTTCTTTTTGCTCGTCGGCTTCATTTTGTCTCAATAGTGCTCGATGTTGTAATTTATGACTGTAGCACTCTAATTGTTGTTGTTATTATTATTATTATTATTATTACTGTTATTTCGTTCTATTATGATTAATTTTATGGTCTAGGTTTAATCAAAGCCCTGGATATACCACTGGAGGTAACTATCATAAAGAGAAATTTCTGAATCTGACAACTGAATGTAGCTTTTAAACTCCAATTCCTCTGTCACAATAAAAATATAAAAGTCAAAACTATTGTAAAATAGATAACAAAATTTAAAAAATAAAAAGTAAATAGAATTTTAAGCACTTTTCAGGAGTAGCAAACGGTAGGTAGATATCGCGTGATTTTTCTAATGGTGATAAATGATGCCATAATTAAGATAAGTTGCAATGGATCAGAGGTTTATCTTCGTAATAAATCGTTGTTTAATCGCTTAAATCTTCAACTGCTAAACCTACAAATTCCCTCCGAAATTTGTAGGTTTTTAGATTCGAGAACCTGTTTACTACTTGTAGCTGGAGCCAGTGGCGATGTCGGTAAGATACTCGACCGCGGATCAGTATGTGCGGGGTTCAATCCTGGGCTCGCCCGTCACTGAAATCTCTTTCGAGTGAGAAACTGACGTTAACATTAGCTTTTTTAGCTTGAGTTATTCGTGCATTTTCTATCACTGACCTGAAAGTGTAATATTTCCGTAGTACAAATTAGAATGTGGGTCAGTAGGTTTATGGGAGTAGACATAAAATAAATTTATCTGCCCAAGAATAACTCTGAAAGAAAATGATGTTCTGTGAAACATTCTTCTATCGACCGATTCTACGTTAGTTCAGTCATTAACCGGCATTGTGAAATACTTAAAGAAATGTTTGCCGCGAAATAAAGGTAGGATAAAATTTTCTCATCAGCACTGTCATAAATGGAGTGTAAGTAGCATTGATTACGACCCAAGTAGAGTGCGTAGCAAATACCAGCAATAACAACACTACATCGCTCTAATTGTAGTCTTTAGATGGTATAGGACACTGCTATACAGTATAATGGAAAAGTTATTTCTGGAATCCGCTGAAAACGCGACAGATTTCTCTCCGATTTTCCATTTACCGTATAACTTTTAGAAATATCGTGTGGGTTTTAGAGTACAGAGGCAAACCCTCACTCCTTACTATACGAGATTAAACCCTATTTCTAAATTTGGTGATTTAAATTTGGGCTTCTAGTTTTTTGAAATTTTGTATTCTTCGGGAGGCTTCACATTATTTGTAAAGCCAAGTATAGTGTTGAACAATAACAATCTTATTTCCAAAACGAGCCCTTTTGGTACAGAAAACTTTCATGCTCTTCTGTCATTGTTAGTAGGCCTAATTATTTATTAAAAGATTCCAATGTAAAAGATTTAGCCCCAAAATTTAGGAAGCATAAATTCTCAGTCTTTTCCTATAAAATTTCGCTAGAAAAGTCCTCTTGGACTGTTTTAAAACTGTTTAGTTAGGTTGCTAAATCCTAGGGTCTCCCGTCACTGATATGGCTTTCGAGTGAGGAAAGCCATATCAGTGACGGAACACTACACTCGCTTCAACATCAAAAAATTGATACGCTAAAATTCAAAAGGTTTTTAAGTAAATGTAGCAAGTTAGCTGGTCTAACTGAGTGAAAGAAAATTCTACAACAGATCGTTTAATGAAGATGTAGTTAATTGACTGGATACTTGTGTGAGGGGACGTACTATGGCTTCATGTAGATCATAAAGTTAAAGCTCGTAAAGCTAATGTTAACGTCAGTTTCCTCCTTCGAAAGCGATGCCAGTGACGGGCGAGCCCAGGATTTGAACCCCGCACATACTGATCCGCGGTCGATTATCTTACCGACATAGCCTCTGGCTCCAGCCGAGTTAATGAAGGGAATTCTCTTGACGCAGGGTGACGCGTGTTCCCATTACTTCCTAGTCCTTGGTTGAGAAAGTAATTTATTGTCAAGTGATTGTTTTAAAAACAAAACTCTAATATGATAGTTATCGGGCGTTTTCAAGTGGATTGATTTATAGAATTTCGACTTAAATTCACTTTTTAGATTCTTAAGGAATTGTGTTTGCTACATAATTGTCAAAAGTTTTCTAAGATGAAACAATCATTAAGAGCAGTTGCTTTAGTCGTTTGGGAGTTGATTTCTATTGTTGTCTAACATGTGGAGTTTCGTTCCGCAATGGATTCCTAATAATCACTTTTTTACAGGACTGATCAAGCCTATTAATAAAAATTTTGCTTGAGGAAAAACTGATGAAGTTCTTACAGTGGGACAAAATGTACGTTTTGTTTTTAAAATGGCCAACGAAGTAATAAGAAACTACGGAAAATACTAAATGACTAAAACCTTGTATAAATAGCTTACTTGTTGATAGAGATTTAGATAGCCTACCGCATGGCATATAATATTTTTATATAAACCGTCCACTGGCTGGAGGCGTGTCGATGTCGGTATGATGTTAAACCGCGGATCAGTTTGTTCGGGTTCAAATCCTGGGCTCTCCCGTCACTGACATCGCTTTCGAGTAAAGAAACAGACGTTAAAATTAGCTTTACCAGCTTTTAAAAATAATTTGACACCTGATGGTCAGAGGCAAGGGTCCAATATCCTAGCTTTCAGTCGTGATGTCGAAACATTATTATGATCGCGTGCCTTTAATTAAAAAGTAAACACGCATTATAGTGAATAATCAATTATGTTGATATCTATCACTTTTAAATACCACATGTTTAATCCGTTAGGCAATTTAGACCATTTTCTGTATAACCAGTCCAGTGAGTGTCCGAGATTTTACTCTCAGATCAGCGCGGCTGGGATTCGAACTCACGAGAGTTCAATCCACCTCAGGGTCTATCATTTAAAACTTCACGACGTTACCCCTACGCTATTAAGACATTCCAAATAAAATTAATTAGTTAATTGAAATTAATTAGTTAATTAAAATTAATTAGGTAATTAAAATTAAATTAATTAGTGAAGTCATAATCTATTATTATTAGTATATCTGTCAGGTGCTGGAGATACGCTTTGCACTGCCTGCACGCTGATAACAGGTTAAAAGCGGCTACGGTAGTTGTTGACAGAATCCGAGACGCTAATGTAAGCAAATCAATATTCGAGTGAAACGGAGTGCTTTATTACTATTGCGGCATGTTTAAAAAATCGAAAGCAATTTTCAGCAGATTAAATATTCTTGGTTATGAAAGTCGCACCGATTCCTCCACGCAACGACTGCTTCGTTGAAGTTGTTCAAAAATGTATTTTTCATGTTCAGACGGCTTTGGTCAGAGCGTAGCGCTGAAGCTAGTGAATGTGTTAGAACCGATAACACTAGACGACGTCCAGATGACATGAGGAGTGAACCAATGTCAGAAGTCGGTGTAGTTCTTAAAAGCGGGCAAAGCTAATGTAAACGTCAGTTTCCTCACTCGAAAGCGATGTCAGCGACAGGCGAGCCCAGGATTTGAACCCCCCACATACTGATCCGCGGTCGAGTATCTCACAGAGTGATGAATAAAGTGACAGGATGCTGGAATATTATTCGTCAATCAGTACTGACCTCACTCTGTGCTATCAAAACACAATGACAAGTAACGGTTAATTAAGGAGAGAAAAGAAGTAAACACGCAATATAGTGAAATGACCAACTATGTTGATATCTATCACTTTTTAATACCACATGTTTAAACCGTTAGGCAATTTATTCCATTTTCCGTGTAGCCAGTCCAGTGAATGTCCGAGTATTTACTCTCAGATCAGAAGCGAAACTGTCAAAGACGACTAAGCAGCGATTATACATTAAACTCTGAAAACACAATAAAACATTGTAAATACATGAAAACTCTGTATATAAAATAAAACATTGTAAATATAAGAAAACTCTGTATATAAAATAAAATATTTTAAATACATAGAAACTCTGAAAATAAAATAAAATATTGTAAATGCATGGAAACTCTGTAAATACAATAAAACATTGTAAATATATGGAAACTCTGTAAATTCAAGAAACATTGCAATTGCATTGAACCTTTGTAAATCCAAGAAATCATTGTAATACATGGAAACATTGTACATGCATCGAGCTACATGAACAGAACTAAAAGAACATTAGATGCGACAACAACAACCACAGGAGCTGTGAATACTATGTTAAGAAATCTATAAGCCAATAGATTTAGCAAGTATCACAAGTGAGCCCGATGCAATTAAGATTAGGTAATAATGTTTTTAGTTTTTGTTACAATAAATATGACACATAAAATATGTTGACACATAATGACAACAAATTTGCATCTAAAAATCTACGCTGACCAGCAGATACGCATGAAATACAATGCTGCCGATAACTCCATTTTATCTTTTGCAAAATTGTGTGTATGAACAATTTAAACTTCTCAACAATTCAATGATATCATGTACTCTTAATGAATGAATCAAAGCAGGATGTTTATTATTTAGTAGTAAGCTTCTGGTTTTCACAAATGTGCAACAGAATTATTTTTAACTTAAATAAACCAATACGAGAAGTGCGTATTTCACTGAAAATGTATATAAATACGTAACACCTTTACTTCAATCATTTGACTTAAGAGAGCTTAGGATTGTTGAAGACGTCCAGAGATATTTATTACAGGTTCGCATAGTTAATTACAGAAACATATGGACTCAGTATCCTGTAGAACTCGATGAACATATGGACTCAGTATCCTGTAGAACTCGATGAACATATGGACTCAGTATCCTGTAGAACTCGATGAACATATGGACGCAGTATCCTGTAGAACTCGATGTTTCACGGATACGGGACCTCCGGTAGACAGCACGAGGTGAGTTGAGTCCATGCGAAATCACTTATCCCGTGTCACCATCGAGATTAGCTCCAGCAGGCAGCTGCTGTAAGAGCTGCAACAGTAACAGCATTACTGCTGTAACATTGCTGCAGCAGCTGTTATAACAGCTGCAATAACAGCAGCAGCAATGCTATAACTACTGATGTAGCATTACTGTTGTATCAGCTGCAACAGCAATGCTACAACCAGTGGAGGATCCAGGAATTTTTAAGGGGGCCCGACATTTTTTTGGACAATGTCCACATTTTTTGCTACGCCTTCTCCTGGACAAGTGACTCAATCAGAAAAATTCTGGGGAGCAGCAGCTGCTGCTACTGCTGCTGTTGCTATTATTTTTGCTGCGGCTATGCTGCTACTGCTGCTACTACTGCTGCTGCTGAGTAAGAATTTTCTGCTGGTAATTAGCTGAGCAATTAGCTGAGACAGTCGTTACCTTGCAGCACAGCTCTAGCTGGAGCAGGAGATATTTTAGGAGAAAACCAGGCATGGCAAGCAGTGCAGCAGTGCAGAGTGCGTAGTTCTTGCTCTAGCACACTTGTCGCATGACCAGAGTGCCACGAAATCTTATCTCAGCCTGTCACAGTGTTTACATATTGTGATATGGTAACGAACGTTAAAATAACCTTCAGTACATATACATATAGCTAAAAGAGCTAATGTTAATATCAGTTTCCTCATTCGAAAGCGATTTCAGTGACGGAAGAGCCCAGGATTTGAACCCCGCACATACTGACCCGCGGTCGCATTAGCAGCAGAAAAATTTAATTAGTGGCTGTCAATATATCGTGAGTTGCATTGAATATATCGTTAGCGGCAGCTAATATATAATTGAAATATCACAAACACACAGTATGTATAGTATTAGAGTAGCAGCAAATATATTATTGAGACAGAAGATGTATCAGTAGGGCAGCAAATGTACACGTGCATGTTTGGATCAGCAAATATATAAATTCTGCCCATAAGCTGTCTTTATATTAGGTTACAGTCTTTTTTTTACACTGGCAGGCTCTTTCCCCTCTGAAGAAATTACTCTGGGTGTTTGCGGTGTAGTCTATTCTACTACAGACAAAATGTGCACATTAATATTTACTGTAGAATTTATATCCGCTGTTTAAGCCGGTTGTAAATTTAGACCTGGAAGATACGGTGTCATTCGATAGCTGTTCAGGAAAGGCTTTCTCTTAGACGTCTATGAAAAGTAACGATTTTATAAACGAATGTCCGAAAGATATTCAGCAGAACAAAAAACTGACAACTAGAGGGCTACCGTCGACAATGATAACATCGAGTACTGTGCAACTAAAATTACGACTTTAATGAACCTCTTTAGATGATAACGAGAACGGAAGAGGATCATTAGCGTCATAAGAGACTCTACTAGTGGAATCTCTTTCAATGAGCAGAGTTTTATTATGGTACATTAGTTTAAGCTACTGCTCTCTCCGTGGTTCATGTCTCTTTGGTTTAAAGCCAAATGGCAGGTCCAAGGTACTCAAGATGTACGTGTACAGTTTCTAATAAATGAATAGTCTACTACCTGGTAAATAACGACAGTTAAGCTACATGCGGGTATACTTTAATACATCTAAAATGAAATAGGAAGGATTCCTATTTCATTTCTATTCCTATTTCAAGGATTCACAGTAGGATTCGATCAGCTAATTTCCACAGTAATAATTTATAGCGTTTGTTTTTGAATCCTTGCTCACGTTCGATGCCAGAGAGTTGAAAATAAAAAGATATTCTCTACTAAACTATGAGAGATAATAAAAAGATATTCTCTACTAAACTATGAGAGATAATAAAAAGATATTCTCTACTAAACTATGAGAGATAATAAAAAGATATTCTCTACTAAACTATGAGAGATAATAAAAAGATATTCTCTACTAAACTATGAGAGATAATAAAAAGATATTCTCTACTAAACTATGAGAGATAATAAAAAGATATTCTCTACTAAACTATGAGAGATAATAAAAAGATATTCTCTACTAAACTATGAGAGATAATAAAAAGATATTCTCTACTAAACTATGAGAGATAATAAAAAGATATTCTCTACTAAACTATGAGAGATAATAAAAAGATATTCTCTACTAAACTATGAGAGATAATAAAAAGATATTCTCTACTAAACTATGAGAGATAATAAAAAGATATTCTCTACTAAACTATGAGAGATAATAAAAAGATATTCTCTACTATAACAACACTATGAGAGGAACGGACTCAAGTTATTCAAGATTTGCTTTAGAGAGAGTTCCTTCCATCAACTTGTAGTGCCATACGCTAACACATTCAAACTCGCAAAGTAGTATGCATTGCAAACTAATTACCGCTAATTCAGACTGAATAATTCGCCCATCAATTCCACTAGAGCGCGCATCTAGTTGCAGAGGGTCTATATACTATAGTTTGATTCTGGTTGCTTAAGCAGTTGCTTCTTGAATGTGACCTGATAAGAATAGCCGAGACAAGTAAACAACATATGAACGTCATATATCATGGTCACATTCAAATGCAATAATTAAGAAATATGAAGATTTCAGAGTGTATTTCTCGCTCCGGATGATATTTTTCACTTAATGGTTAAAGCCAAAACCAAAGCCAAGTTTAACATCTGTTTCCAGCTTAATAGCATGTCATATTAATGGAATATCCATTTTTAACAGTATGTCAGATTTGAACCCAGCACCTAATCTCTACCTCCTTATCTTCGTTCATGTTCTACTATTTACAGGGTCTGTAGCAGGCTCAAAACACACGTTGCCTACCATAGACACCTTGCCTACCAAAGATCTATGTAATTTTCCTGTTTTTTATCACCGGGCCGGCATTGTTTAGAATCTCTTTTCTCTCTCTTCAGGTCATAGTTTATAGACACTCTTGGTGAATGAGTTTGTAGTCGCATGTTATGGGGGACTTCCCCGACATCATCCTTATATGGGGATACGAACGATCAAACCTTTATTATTATTATTATTTTTATTATTATTATTATTATTTTTATTGTTATTATTATTGTTATTATTTTTATTATTACACTGCGCCACGAGGCCTTCTAATGTATAATAGCATCAAATGCTATAAACTTTGTAATTGCTCGATGAATGTCTGTGCACATTGACTGACTGGATCTCGTGACCTATACTAAGCGAAGTCCATGTTTACGTCATTATCTATTTATAGCATCCTGCATGACGCGCTTCAGCTTCGATTTGGAAACTCATAGAAACACCCTAAGTGCCGAAGGTGATGTAATCTCGTACAAAAATAGATGCGTAAAAATAAATGTGCAGTATAAAAACTAAACACATGTATTAATATAATAATAAGATGTAAGAAATACTTTTGTTATATTTGTTTATTTATTTATTTTTTATCACACGCATTTCATATGAGCTACATGAAAATATTCAACAATAGAAGAGAAAACACTAGGAACAGAAATAAAGCATGCTGCAACACATCTGAAATTATCTTCCATCCAAACTTCTGAAATCTTCATTTGAATCACATCAGCCTTTGCTTTCCTATGAGCAGTTCCATAGGCAGTTGAAGACCTATCTTTTCCATCTCTCTTTTCCATCCAGTGTTCATGATCAGCGCGTAAACCTCCATTTCTTTAATTCCCTCTATCTTTGGACTGATTTTCTGGATTTTGGAATTTGCACTGTTTTTTGGACCTTCTTTTTGCTCACCGGCTTGATTTTGTCTCAGTAGTGCTCGATGTTGCCATTGATGATTGTAGCACTCTAACTGTTGATATTTTAAGGGCCTTGCTGAGGCACTTTCATATTCCGAGAAAATATATCGTAGAAACTAACTTGCGTATACACAAAACATAATATTATATGACATATATTCAGTAAATTATATTAATACCAATTTTTAAATTTTCTCTACCAGTCATATTCCCGATATCTCACGCAGTCTTAGTATGTTTATTTTTAGGCAGATGGTCTTGCAAACATTTCAATCTACAATAGGTCACGAGGAAAGTGGGATGGCATCGGAGGGGGGAATCTCTCTCTAAGGCCTAGCTGAATCCCTCGTTGAGATTTTTAAATTAATTCTCCATCTTACTCAATAAAGATTGATGTAATTCTCTTTTTATGCAGTAAATAATATAACCCATACTATTATCTACTGTCATAAACTTTAGTAACAATTTCACAGGACGACTAAACATGTGTCTAAATTAGATGTAAAGCTAAAGCTACATGTGAATCCAAGTTTAACGTCAGTTTTCTGTTCGAACAGCATGTCAGTGACGGGTAGAGCGCAGAATTTGAACCCTGTACCTACTTATCTGCTGTCAAACAACTATGTGCTTTAACCTACAGCTTCTACTGCATCCTTAATTTCTTGCTTTCTAAATGATGATGATAATGATGATGATGATGATGATGATGATGATGAAGAATAAGAAGAAGATGACTATGATGTTTTAACCTACAACTTCTACTGCATCCTTAATTGCTTGCCTTCTCTCTGGTCGGCTTTGCTATATATATCGCAGACCTCTGTAGTATCGCAAGAAAGCGTGTCTAACTTCAAATCAAAACAATGACATCTGCTAAACTTCTGTTGCGAAATAATTTCTCGGCCTCTCGATAAAACTTGATTCCATTACAGGTTTGCGCAGCTGTGGGGCGGATTTTAATAATTCTGACTTGCCTAGCTTCGGACGCTATCCATCTTGAAGCCAGACACCGTGCATATCTGCTGCTCGGATGATGAATAATTGACAACATCACAACTGGCCCACCCCTCATGAGCGGTCACTGAAGGTTTTGTTTAGGTTTTACTCTGCATGCGAGCGTTTGAACCAAAGATTAGCTTCTGTCGGAGTCAGCTCAAAGTTAAATGTGTTCTTGAATGCAAGTATAGAAGTTATGCAGAAACGAGGAAAACTTAATTAATAATTTTATCTCCTTCTGCCGTTTGAATAGAATTCATAGAAAAAAAGAGGTATGATAAGTAAGACCTATAATATCCTTGTTATAATATCCTTGGCAAGTTTTGTAGTCCTTGTTACAATATCCTTGGCAAGTTTTGTAGTCTTGGAGACTATGTAATGATTCAAAACTTTAAGTATGTAATTAAGAAAGATATAGTAACGAAATAGTATCAACATATAGTCAAGTTTATGATTTTTTCCGTCTACCAATGGACCTCTGAGGAATAAACCAAATGTAGTAGGCCTATACTTTACATCTGCTCATATTCAATACATTATGTAATTTATATTCCATCGTGAAATGCTCATCTGACCTTAAGTATATTTTCCAGCCTCCTTTATTTCTTCCTCCTTAGATAATGCAGATTGATGCTAGATTGAACAACTTGCTTACTTAATTATAAGCAGGAGGTCATCCGTTCGATCAAGTTTACTTTGAACCTAGAACCTAGCAATAAACATGTAAAGGTAAAAATTGACATATAAGCAAACAAATAAACATGTAAAGGTACAAATAAACATGTAAACATGTTATGACAAATAAACATGTAAAGGTACAAATAAACATGTAAACATGTTATGACAAATAAACATGTAAAGGTACAAATAAACATGTAAACATGTTATGACAAATAAACATGTAAAGGTAAAAATTATTGTTTTCAAGCTTAGAATGAGAAGCAATTTTGCTAAATATTGAATACACAATTTAAAATGTTAAAGTCAGCTAAATACAATTTCTTTTTCGATCAATAATATCAATTAGATCTTATTGTCAATTAATTTTTATTATCAATGGGGAGCTAATTGCGATCATTAAATCACATTATGAGTAGCAGTAATAACATTAACAACAATTAGAGTGCTGCAGTCATCAATGACAACATCAATATCTGTATAGTATATCTGTATGGGGCCTGCCATTACATTTACAGAACACAAGGTAGATAATTATCACCTTTCTATTGTAATTTTACTCATATATGGAGATGAATGATAATAGAGAAGAACTCCTTTTTCCTTGATTCTGCTTCATGACGGATTCCGTCTTTAAAAAGTTGCACTTAATTGAATATTTAATAATAACAACAATTATAACAACAATTAGAGTGCTACAGTATTTAAAATTTGCATTATAGAACGTTTGCTGATTTGATTGAATATTGTCTAAACTCCAATTGAATTTAATAAAATACTTTAATCACTGTCTTTTAATCAAAGGTGTATGTAAACAAAGATTAAGCTAGCTTCATTTCTTCTTACTTTATTGTAGGCCTACATTCCGAACAAAAACATTTAATTTATCTTGGTAACGAAATTTATTTACAAAAATGGAAAAAAAACAGAAAGAAAACGAAGAAAGAAAACTGTCAAATAAAAACGAAAGAAGCGAAAGAAGAAAGAGAAGTTTTGTAAGTATTAAACTGATTATTCAAACAACTGTAGTTTGTGTAAATCAGAATTTCGTTGATTAATTTATCTATATTATAAACACTTCTAGATAGATTTACCGGATGTTTGATGTCTTAGAGGCGGTGAAGTAATTAGTCTCGTAGCATCGCTCGATTCCCTCCTGCACAGTCACAGCTTATAATTGGCAGTCAATGCAAAAGATACATGTACTATATTGAGAATAGTTCATGAAAAATGCTGCTGAAACTGAATAGGAGCTTGATAGAAAATTTTTCAAAATTTTCATTCTTTCAGCTGACATCATGGAGTGCGGCATGATATCGAATAATACACCTAATGATTCGAAGCCGGGCACTTTATCCATTGGGCACAGATGGTAGAATGGCGTAACGCATTGATTCGCTTGAAGATGAAATGAAATGGTCTAAATTATAGATTTAATAGACGTATTTAATAGAGCTTAAAGCCACTGGCTAAGTTCTTTGACACGTTAATTTTAATCAAAGCAGCTTTGAATCCGTCTCGAGCAGACAGGCAGGCAGACTGGAAGACAGACAGGCAGACAGACTAACACTGACAAACAGGCAGACAGACTAACACTGACAAACAGAGAAACATACTTATACATACAAACAGACAAGCAGACAGACAGGCAGGCAGGTAGACAACTTAATTAGAGAACGACAAACTATACTGTTGTTGGGATTGTTCGTCCATATTCCATGCGGTAATGACTACTGCCCTAATTTCCTTCAAATTGTATAAAAGGTGTAATAAATTAAGTTTAACGTCTATTTCTCTAACACATGGAGGCTGGCAGGCAGACTGAGGCAGTGAGATTAAAACTCCAGCCTTCAAATTAATCAACTCAACCCTCCAGCCGGTTCATAACATCTGAAGTTAGTTTAAAAACCAATCTTTGATATCAAATTAATAAGAACACCAAAAAGGGTCATTCAACCCTATAGAGCTCACATAAACAACACTCAAACAAGCAAACGCAATAGGAAAAAACAAAAACTAAATGTGAACTATGGTGATCTTAAAGAAAACTAAGAGAAATAACGAAGAAGAAGAAATGTCATAGATAATGCCAGAAAATGCATACAACATCAAGCAAAAGGTATCCCAATCGTAAGCTTAAACGGATTGCTGCAACAAAGTACCATCTTTTTCGTATGAAGTCGGAATCAATTTCGAGAGATTTATGCTGAGAGCAGTGAGGTCTTCACTGGTCGCTCTATCGGGACGCTGAAGCGGTCGCAGACAGAATGGATATAAAATTACGTCTCGTCAACAAATCCAATTTTCTATTTCGCAGGCGAGTCGACTAAACGTCGCCTAATTTCCTAACTTCCGCTGAACCCTTCCAGCAGTAACTGCAAGCTGAGCAGCTAATGAGAATATTAACTAATTAGGGCAACAAGGACCCTTTCCATAACTAGTAATCGGCAACTTATATCGAAGTGCTGTAAACTTCGCCATAAATGAGCAAACATTAGAAACAATATCACTGCAGCGCATTAAGGGCATCAGACAAAGCTATGGATATAAAAAATAATACTAAAACTGATTTAATAGGGATTTAAAGTTAAAACAACTTTTATAGGATATACCATAAGGGGGTGGTTTGCTAAAGGATGTAATAGAAAGAAGAAATGCAAGGGAAATGAGTTAGAGGAAGACCAATTCATGGGATGTTAGATGATCTGATGACAAATTCATATATAGAGAATAGAGATGAAAAGAAAGGTTGAGCATGGAATTGGTTGGAAGAGTTATATGTGATGGACCTGCCTTTATGCAGTGCATTAGGAGAAGCAGAAGACATGAGCATTAGATTAAGACGTACCTATAAAGGGCAAAAGTCCAAGTCTGTTGTTTTAGATGCTCGGTCATTAATAACCCGGACTTGTACGAGTGGACCTATGACAGCTGAACGAGTGCAGTTCTAGGTATTACTCAGCATGCTGACTGCATGTTGACTGCGTAATGACTGCATGATGACTGCATGATGACTGCATGATGACTGCATAATGACTGCATGATGACTGCATTAAGACTGCATAATGACTGCATGATGACTGCATTAAGACTGCATAATGACTGCATGATGACTGCATTAAGACTGCATTAAGACTGCATGATTCGTAAAAATGTTTGAAACTATTTGTACTTCCATCCCGATTCTAGATGTTCTTCTCTCTGTTTTAATTTTCGTGAAAATATTTTCGATTTATAACCAGTAAATGTACTTGCCTAAGATCCATTTGTATTTAGAAATGCAAATTTACATGTAGCCGAGATATTTCGATGCTCATCTGACCTTAAGTATATTTTCCAGCCTCCTTTATTTCTTCCTCCTTAGATAATGCAGATTGATTGAACAACTTGCTTACTTAATTATAAGCAGGAGGTCATCGGTTCGATCAAGTTTACTTTGAACCTAGAACCTAGAAAACTGAAGAAATGAGAAGAAACTGGTGCTAAATTCGACTTTAGCCTTTAGAGATAGAAATAGATAGAAGACAGTGCTTCATTTTCACACGTAAATGTACAGACTAGTAGCCTATTCGTGGATCTGACTCCTACCAAGCACTCTATAGTATATTCAGCATATTTATTCTAACAGAAGGTATTATAGATTATGTAAAAAGAAGATATATAGGTTACATGGCATAACTAG